>CM055818.1:4923384-5069310 GCA_029582265.1 Zoroaster sp. YZ-2022 | reverse complement strand
CATTGAAGGGAAGGTACAGCATTGGTAATGTTGGCAAAACTGCTTCTATGAGTATGCTTACTCTCTTTGAATCAAGATATACATTGAAGGGAAGGTACAGCATTGGTAATGTTGGCAAAACTGCTTCTATGAGTATGCTTACTCTCTTTGAATCAAGATATACATTGAAGGGAATGTACAACATTGGTAATGTTGGCAAAATGTCTAGATGGGTATGTCTAGTTTTTTTGAATTAATATATACATTAGACAATCATTCAGTTAATGTATCAGTTCAATGCAGAGTCTAAGTCATGAATAAAGTGTGAAAAAGCATTCAAGTTTGTAAAGAACTCACATGGAGGAAAGAAGTTATGTCAGCAACTTTTTGTAAATGTACATTGTTTTTGTGTTTATTTTCGGAAATGAGATCACTTCAGAAAGAATAATTTGTCAGGATGATTGTGGAATTTTAATATCAACTTAGCTTTTGGATAATCATCAGTAAGATAATCATCAACGTTGCATTAATTTAATTATCTAGGCCAACAAATGAGTATGTTTCCTGTTACCCTCCCCATAGAAAATCACACTGACCATAATCATTTACAAATAGAATCAGAGCTAATCCACAGCCTTATATTCCATAATTGGTTTGTAAAATGAAAACCAATTTTAAATCCACACCCACAGTAGTATTTTGGAAAAAGAAAAATACACTAACCACTAATCCTTTACTCAAAGTATTAAACACAATTATTCATGTTATCTCACCATCTTATTAGCATCATTTGTAGTGTCTATCTTCTGGACATTGCTAGCATACTCTGTTATCTCCTGAGTGAAACACGTCTTCCGAGCTCCATTTTCAACCAGCTCCAATATACTGCAACCTGTAATAAGCAATTTTATAAAAATGTTATTTTGATTGGACAGCAATTGTGATGAACATGATGGTGATTTGCATGATTTTGAATCAATTTGCAGCTCCTGAAGAGTATAATACATAAGAACAAGTCATGAAAGACATAACCAATGCCACTGATATAGTTTAAGGATCTGTAGATCAATGAACTGCAGTCAAATATCAGACTTATCAACATGGGAAAACAACTTTATTACACTATGAATAACTTCACCTTGAAAATGCCCTGAAAATCTGTTTTGCCTTGAAATAACAGTTCACAAAGGAATCCCAAGAGACACCATGGCATTTTCGAGTGTTGTGTCGTCGTGAAATTGCTGTGAACTATTTATTTCACGGTAAAATGGATTTTCAGGGCATTTTCAGGTTAAAGTTATTCGTAGTGTTATAAAGATAAAAACACAACCAAACAGTAATGGTGGCTCGGGTGAGATATAAACAAAATGACAAAATGACTCCTATCAATCACCACATTGTATCTGTGGACATTTTGAAGTCAATAAACATAGTGTCTTTAGCCCCTGATGGTTTTGGTTAAGAACCTTCCTGAATCCACCAAAATACAACACCACGCTGGAATTGGATATGAGCCCATCAAAATCCAACACAACCAGCTGTTTAGTTTGTGGTTGTTAGGGTTAGTTAGGAGCATGAGGTGATAGTACGTTTCCTCCTGGTAACTGTATATATGTCTGACAGAGACAACACAGTGACTAGCTACATATCCATCATGTAAGTAACAAGTTTAATTACTCACCGTTAAGATCAGTATCCATGTCATGTCTAACATCCCATCACTCCAGTTCAGAGGTCATCTCAACTGTCAGGATTATCCAGTTTGCCCCATCCAAGCAAGAGGTGACAGCGAAAGACATCTTCCTGGAAGATACCTGTAAAATGTCCAAGGAGACAACGGTGTCCATCAGCTAGTATCTGTCATATTGTAATTGTACAATGACATGGAATTCCACTATGGATAATGTATACTCACTGTGGTCATGTATATCCATGTCATGTCTAACATCCCATCACTCCTGTGTCCGAAGTTCAGAGGTCATCTCAACTGTGAGGATTGTTTGTAGTTTCCCTGTCCGTCCAAGCAAGAGGTGAAAGTGTTAGACATCTTCCTTGAAGATGCCTGTAAAATGTCTAAAGGAGGAAAATACTAGCTCAAATTCACTATATCGACTAATGTCCATTCTATTTTATCTGTTAAAGTTTCAGTTGAATTATTAGTCCTTGACCCATATCCGCCGATCTACGTGATAACCCGTAGATATGTATAACGCTACAAACACCGACCTACGTGATTTTCCGTACCGTGTTTTTGTCCAATTCCAATTTACTATGTTTTTCCGATGACTGTATTTCATGATTATGAAATTAGACAAGTCTGACATCATAATAAAGTGCATGTTCTCCTCTTTCCATCAGTATATAATGTGTCTGTGTCAGTGATTGTAATATTCTCTAAATAAGGAATATTTCTGATTGTGTGCAAAAACAATGTATCTCTGTGCGGGGGCTTAGGCACATAGTCTTTTGTTTGTTTACATGGTTAGGCGGATATGGGTCAATTCTTTTGAGAAAAGTAGAAACATATTTCTACACTTCACTTTTATCCCATCATAATGGTGACTTCTGGAAAGTGTTCCAAAACAAACTATGAGGTCTTCTGCAAGAAACATTTTCTCAAAAGAAGTGATATATAATCACCAAAATGTAAAATTTTTGAAAATAAATTAGGTTATTTAAAAAAATATTTGATTGAGTAATTAAACGTTTTTACTATATCAATAAATAATTTATAAGGGAAAAGAGACAAGGTTTATAAATACAATAAACAAAGCACAAGATAACACATCAATATTGAAGAAAGAATTATAGAAACAGACAAATAAGAAAATTTACTGATAAGCAGATGAAAACAAGGACTTCAAGATTTCATCAGTGCTTCACCAAAAATATCTTTTTATATTCTTTATTTAGATCATTTTGCTGGCAGTAATACAACAAATATATAAATCATCAATAATTTAAAACAAACATCTCAATTCGTAAAAATGTATACATCAAAAATTCAAAACTTATTAAAAACAATATACTTGTAAGCAAATAATACCAAAAAAGAGACGAAGAAACTGACAAACAAACAACCAAAGAGAAACAAGAAACAATGATGACACAAGACAAAATGATGACACAAAACAAACAAGACATACACACACAATAATTATAACAAGTGGATAAAATGACACAAAAGCACAAGATAACACATATCAAGATCAAAGAAAGAATTATACAAACAGACAAAACAAATACAAATTCAAATACAAAATCAAATACACATTCAAATACAAAAAATACAAATCGTTCTGGTTATATAGCATGTATTATTATGTGTGTTATTTGTCAAAGAAGAACTACAAGTAGGAAGCAACAGAATAGTGATTTCTCGGTTGGCAATCATTATCATCATCATCAACCTCAATTTGTGCTGGTTGAACCATGTCTATGCTGAATGGCTTGTCTCAAGGTAGAATTCAGTTCTGTAGAGATTCAGCCAAATTGAAGAATCCACAGCAGGTAAATCAACAGGTGGCTCCTCAGAAATCTCCAGCATGGTGTAGGAGTTAAATAGAGACCTTCAAATTGCAGTCATGTGCTTGCTTGATATACCAGACTAGATGTAGAGTAGAATGACATGTACAATAGATGGGCGTACATGTACAATAGATGGGCGTACATGTACAATAGATGGGCGTACATGTACAATAGATGGGCGTACATGTACAATAGATGGGCGTACATGTACAATAGGTGGGCGTACATGTACAATAGATGGGCGTACATGTACAATCTCCTACAGAGAGCAGCAATCTGTCATTAGGATTGTCAGTAGCAAAAGGGGGAAGCTTGATAAGATTCCTGTTGGTAATTATAAATCTGAAGAAGGGGCGGATCCAGGGTTGCTGAAAAAGGGGAGGCACACAGACAAACAACAGAGCACACATGGAACATCATTATGACACAGAATAATGACACAGAACATAGTGCAAGCAAACATCTGTTCATTTTGTACGTAACATAAATCATTTATTTACAAATATTAACAAACATTCATTGTTCATTTGTACAAATTATTTATAACACATTTTCAAAGATACAAAAACATATGAAAATCATCACTTTTATAATTACAGACACAGAATAAAGGACAAACAAACAACTGATCCCATTATACTTAATATAAAATTCTTTATTTTTAAAATGTATGAATTTTTACATCAAGATACAATGAACATTAACCCTAACTCCCTAGGCATTGTACTAAAACAATAAAAATCCTTCAAAATCCTCCAACTGGCTTTGTTGTCTAGGGAGTTAGGGTTAATAGTGCTGGGAGTTACTAGTTAGTTCGCTATTCATTTATCCATAACTTTCACGGTCGGTTAAACGGTTAAACAGAAAGTCGGCACTTAACGGCCTCACAAACTAGATATTGTCGGCAAATGGCACAATATATAACACATATTCAATCAAAAAGCATCAATAAATTTCCTGCACTGATTGTTTAAAAGCCACTTGGGCAACTAATGTATTTTTTAATACTGGTTTCGGTTACAGCCGGTTAGACAATTTCTAAGTGGTTCGTGCAGTTTCGGTCATTTAACCGTCACAGCACTGTCAAAAGTCTCCTCTGATCATGACGATACTGCCCCTTTAAACATGTACTATTTTCTACTTATATTTATATATTTATATCTACTTAGATGCTTTCATCTAGATACTGTATTATAGCAGTTGATGGTGATTCAAACATCATGGCCAGGAACAAGCAACCAGCCAGCAGGCTATTAAAGTGAGAAACTATAGGCTGGGGTTACTGTTGGTAGCTATAGTGTTACTGGTCCAGTCGGTGAACAGCAGATGACAGGAGTCAAAGCGAGGTTATGACAAGAGCAGCTGATGATGTGGTTGAACATCATGGCCAGGAACAAGCAACCAGCCAGCAGGCTAAGTGAGAGACTATAGTCTGGGGTAAGTAGCTGGAGTGTTACTGGTCCAGTCCAGGGTGAACAGGAATCAAAGCGAGGTCATGACAAGAGCAGCTAATGGTGGTGTCAACATCATGGCTAGGAACAAGCAACCAGCTAAGCAGGCCAAGTGAGATACTAGGCTGAATGTGAACAACCTCACAATGTACACCAGTGCGAATATTCCAGGAGAGTGTACCACGTGATCCTGGGACTATATACCTTTAGTTAAGGGCCACGTGGCAACCAGTAGCTGGCATAATGCACAAAAAAGACCATGCACGCGTCGTGATTTCGAACTGTGTTTAGTTCTACACTGTACCATAACTTTGTTGATATCACCTTATGACAAACACGTAACATTTGGATACAATTTATCATTCTGGCGATCTTTTAACTAAAAAGAGCGATATAAATTTGATATCGGCGATATTTTTGGAATATCGTTAATATGGCGATATTTCGATATCTTCAAAACCAATTTAGCCATTACTTTTTTTAATATCATATCTCTGAGGACGATCAGAGGATACTGATCGAAACGTCGAATTGTACCTCCAGTTATTTTCAGGAATAATTACTACTCAATTGAGAATTTCACATGGTGTCACCGCAATTAGTCTTACTTATCCTCCTCACCATGCAAAGCTACAAGTTTTACCTAATATATCATTACGATATTATCGTGATATCGTCCACCCATAATTGCGATATTTGATATGTTATCACCCAAGCTTACTACTAAACACTACCCGAGGAGGTGTGGAACACAAGGGAGAATAAAAAGACCAGACTCATGAGCTTTTGTCTATAAGGGGAAATTTATTTTGAATGGGAGTACTCCGCTTGGCAAGGGATGGGTTGCAAACCAATGGTTTTATATTTATAATAAATTAATTAATAACTGAAATAAATGAAAAAATTGTGACAATCAACTTCATCTCTGAAGAAATTCTAAATGTTGGATATGCCTTGAATGGGAGAAATAAAGAATGGGATAAATAGATAAATAACGCAATAAAGAAAATGGAGGCACAAAATTTACTCTTATTAATATTTTGTATTATCAAACTAATTTAACACGCAGTAAATAGTGTTATGCAAGGTCAGTAATGAAAAGTTGGTGTATGGCCACAGCTGTGCATCAGGGTCCAGTCTGATGAGATCATCTGGGCAACGGTATCTGGGGCAAGTAACTGTGATGTGGTCCGCAGTTTAGATTGCTCCACAATCTCAGGAGGGGGTCACCAGTTAGGCCCCATGTATGCTGCGACTCTCTGTATCTGCCGCCAGTTCTGAGGCGGTTGAGTTTGACCCAGGATAATCTTGAGAGATCACAGCCAAGTGATTATGTTGATACGTTTGGTAGAAAAGTCTGTAGTCGTCATGTGCTGCCGTTCCATTGTAGTTGCCATTTTGTGAGCGCCCAGTCTATGATTGGGGCACCATCTGCTTCCTCCGTCAGACGTTTGAGTGACACGGTTGGTGCATGTCAGGATTTGAGGCATGTTGGCATAGTCTCTGCACCAAGGAGAGTGGCGCGCAGAAGATGTTCGGGATTAGCTCGAGCTTTCACAGCAAGGTTTAAAGCAGTGCTGTTCTTGATTTATCTTGATTCATTTTGATCAAACATTATTATAATAAACTTGATTTTAGTATGTCAATCATACACAATTTACACCCAAAAGAGTTGACCCTTTCTATGACTACGGTTGTCATGGATTGGCAATATGGCCATACCCCGAGCCATAACAAGGGGAGGGGCCTGAGATATTTTAAAGGGGTGTGCCTATACAAACTTTCCCCAAATAATTGCCAAATGAGGCAAATGAAAGTAAAAACGGAAAGAATGTCGAAACCAACCGCCACGAATTGTGCATGTGTTTTAGCAGATGACAAAATGGCCAACAGCTCATTGGATTTGCATTGCTCAAAGTCTCCCAAAACATTTCCAATTGACTACACTTTCCTTTCCTTAAGTGAATCCTCTATCATTTTTTAAAGGAAAATCTGTGAAATTTGTCATATTTGGATAGAAAATGTGGTGGTTGTATTCTACATTCTTTCCGTAAGAACCCACATCACATACCTGCATGAACCGTTTGAGAAGGACCAGAGACTGGCTGCAGATATAGAGCAGTCGGTAACATGAAGAAGCAGATGGAAACTAGTTGAAGAGATGAGAGGTAGGGATGCAGGGGAAGCTAGGGGATGAATGAAAGAGAACAGTTAATACTTTATTTCCCCTTCAAAAATCCTCCCCTTCAAAAAGTAGAAGAATCCTATTATAGTTGCCATTGCGTATGTACAATGATCGTGTTGAAGGAGTTGACAAGATCAGACTGACATGACTGAGGAAGTCATTGTATACCAAAAATGCCCGATTTTTTATGAAATAATTATCCTGGAATAATTTTAAGTATATGTCCATCATCATCCATATGTTCTCCACCTTACTGGGTAGGTAAGATTACATTATTGGTTATATTGAATGAAAAAAAGTTGCGGTCGGATACGACATTCTACCTCGGTTCGGTGTTAGTTTAAAAAAAAATGTGACTACTCGGTTTTACTGAAAAACCGCCCTAGCCTAATAATTAGCAGATAAAAAGTTTGAAAAATCACCTTTTTTTTTTGTACATGTGGGGCTAGGGCCATGGATACGGAGGGAGTCCAGTCCAGTGTATTGGCCCTAGGCTATAGCACTATGAATAACTTTACCCTGAAAATCTTTTACCGTGAAATAAATAGTTCACAATTTCATGACGACACAACACTGTGAAATTGCCATGAAATACTCTTGGAATTCCTTCGCTGTGAAAATGCCATGAACTTCTCATGGCAGTTTTGGGGCAGCTCATTAATTCTCGAGAGCACCATGAATTTGCCGTGAAAACACCGTAAAAATTATTGCCAATATCCGAGAGGAAGAGACACTGTGAAATTGCAGTGAAATTACGGTAAACTCCTATTTCAAGGTAAAACGGATTTTCAGGGTATTTTCAAGGTGAAGTTGTTCACCAGTCGGTGCTGTACACTGCATTGACTGTGCATAAAAAAAATTATAACTTTAAATCCTCAATCAAAAATTATTTATAGCACACTTTTCTGTCAGATTTCGTTGACATGATTTTAAACACTTTTGAAACAATCCCCTTTACTATGGACACAGAGCCGAATGTCAGTCACATAAATTATAACCGAAGTCACAATTCACAAAAAAATTTACCATAATGATATCCAGTCCGGCAGTCGGCCGCCATTTTGGACTTAAAAAAGAAAGAAAAAAGACTTAATCAAAATGGCTGCCATAATTTTGATGATTGAAACTGAAAGTAAAACTCTTACATTTGCTTTGGCGTTAAGTTGTGTAGTTTCTTGCCAATTCCAAAATTCCTTTATAAAACTATTCTCACTCTATCTACGCTGGGTATTCTTTTGCAGAGGCACTTCATGCTTGACGGAAACGCAATGGTTCAACATGCCGTGTCGGTACATGTATGTACGGGTGGATACGTTTTTCAAAATGACCGTCCAACAGGCACGTGGGTGTGCAACATCATCCGATCCCCAGGGCCGCTCTTGAGCAGTTTGTGTTCGCTCGTCCCCACCGCCTTTATCCAATTAGGTACTGAATTGTATCGGTGGGCACCAGCACGGCGAACTCGTACCCACTAGTAGGCCTGTGCGAATAATTCGATTATTCGAATATTCGCGAATAGTTGTTGCTAATCGTACTCGTATTCGCGGTATTTGAATTATTCGATTAATCGCGCAGGCGCGAATACCTGGCAACTATTCGCGAGTAATGACCAATTGCCTTCCAAACCATCCATAATGGTCGTGAAGTGTTTGCTAACTATTCGCAACCACTATTTGTGAGTAATCCTATTAAGCTGGCAATTACAGTTTTGTCTAGTCATGGGAGTAAGCATTGTAGTGTTTGTAACTAGTAATGCCTTTGAGGAAGCCGACAAGTCAGGCTGGCTGGCTGTGACTGCAGCGACTGTTACCTGCAATAATGCATTGCCTTTACACAACATAAAAATTCCGGTCGTGAACTGTTCGTGAACTATTCGCGAATACTATTCGCGAGCAATGCTGCCAACTGTTCTGTCCAGGCACTGCTGGTAGTTGTACGCATTGTAGTATTCGCGAATAGTACTCACGAGTAGTGCCTTTGAGGGAGCCGGCAGGGCAGCCTGGATGGCTGTGACTGCATCGACTGTAAAAGTAGCATAAACTTAAAAGTAGCATAAACTTAAAAGTAGCGTAAACTTAAAAGTAGCATAAACTGAAGGTAATTACTAATTAAATTTGAACACTACAAAATCATGTAACGTTTTTGTTTTTGAAGAAAAGCTGGAGATGATGAATTAATGATTAAACAACTGCGATTAATGTTTCATGTTGTTTATTTATTACACATCGATTTGTTTGAAAATGTCAATTTATTTTCATAAATATTAACTACGAAAAGCATGGTCTTTGGTCACTGTCTTTCGCATTGCTGGTGTAATTGCCTTTGCACTTGCAGGTAACGTAGGTCTACTGATGAGTAATGATAAATCCCACCGATCCACTTATTGCATGACGTAATTGTTTGCCACGCCCCATTTGTTCCCAAGAAAAGTTTGTCCAATAATGATAACGTAATTTGCGATGAGCACATGTCAATCACAAAACGCATAGGCCGTCGTACAAAATCAGTTCAGGGTACACTCACCACGTGCGTGCCTGAACCAAAGGTTTTAAGCATAGTGCGGGGCACACTGCGGAAGCTAGCTTTGGACGTAAACAACGAACACGTCTAAAAAGTGGCCCCTGCATGAGCATAAACACGTACTGCTTGCATGGTTATTTATTTTGTGTATCGATTTGAAATAACAGGGGTGACCGTCAACTTATTGGTATTTCTTAACGGCGACTTAAATATAAACAAGATCTATTCAATGCGTTCATTTTATGGGGTTTAGGTGGACTTCCCTCTGTTGACATGGGATGAACGTAACTGCGCGTGACTTAGCATGTGCTCAATGTGCACTGTTAATGCTAATTTGTGCTGGAAGTTTCCCACACTGCCAGAGTAATAACTCGACGGCGATTGGATTTTCACTTACGAAAATGTATTATTTCGAGTACAATTTTGCAAGAAATAAAGGGAAAAAAAAAACAGGCATGAAAGAGCTTAATGTATGTGTTTGTTTATTGTCTGAATGTTACAAATAGGCCAGAAATTACTGTCAAAGCAATTGTTTTTAATGTTTTAGTACTTTTATAAACCGCAGGAAAAAATGGCCAACTATTCGCGAATAGTCGATTATTCGCGAAAAGTTGCGCGCGATTAATCGAATAGTAAATTTTTACTATTCGCCCAGGCCTACCCACTAGTCTATTATTTCCTTCACTCGTGCCCACCGGTACCATCCAGTACTTAATTGGTTAAAGGTAGTGGGGACAAGGGAATGTATTTCTATGTTTTTGATACAAGATCCGCGGCCGCAAGAGGGCGCTATCTCTACACATACGGCATTGTCACACGAACCGCGACAATCTTGAACCACAGAGAAAGGATACAGACTATTCTCGCCCTGGAACTGGACGATTCCAAAAACCTTTATTTCATCATAACTATAAATTCGGATAAAATCACTCATCCCAAAATTTGATGTGTACAAAAATAAATAAATAAACACCATAATTATAGTATGCATTAATGAAGAAGAAAACTATTGAGGATAAAGACAGAGGTCTACTGAAAGGGTAATTAAAATGGTATTGCTGCACGCGATCATTGTTTTTTCGCGGTAACGTTTAAATAGCGCCCTCTGTATTTTGATGAATTGAGAATATACTTTTATTTTACTTTTATTATAAACTTCCATAGCAAACAATGCTAAATACAAAATATTCAAAAAATCATTTAAAAAACACATAGAAATCCTACAAATTTTAAAACCAAAAGACAAAATACTGAGTGATGTCTACTCTTTTATTTTATTCTCAATTTAATGTTGATTATCCAGAGGCCCGTCGAGTTATTCGCATCCCAATTGGAAACCACCCTCTACACTAGTGGAAACGACCACACTGGAAAGCATCAATTTTGGAGAAAGGCCTAACGTTTGAAATCGAATTAGGACCACTTTTACAGGGCCTTGTGTATCCAAACTCCTCAAAGTTGGAAGTCAAGGACCCCAGGTCATGATATTGAACCACTTTTACACAATCCCTCAAAGTATAGGCATACAGCCTCAAATCTTTCTTTTTTCAGAAACTTTTGTTGAGGACAAACAAATTATGATAAACAGCACGGTGCATCAACTTCTCACTTGTTTATTTGTTTGTGGGGAGCGTAAATTGCAGCCCGATGTCTTTTGATTTTGGAATGTAATTTTCTTTCGAGTTGTCTAATTCATTTTATTGTTATTTTATTATTTGGCAAAAGCGTTTAATTTTGTGTTTATATTCCTTATTAGATTTATCTGTTACTTGTCTTTTTTTCCCTCAATGGCCGCCCATATTAGAAAAGAGTCTCGACGGCACTACAGACTACTTATGAGAGCTCAAATCTGAATTGGAAGGACCATCCCAAAAAGAACAAAATATATGGGGGAACATTCCACCAATGTTCAACAACTGTAGCGATGAAGAGAGCACACTACAGGACACTACCATCGGGCAAATGATCAAATTATATTGGATCTAATACTATGGAGGCTCCTATACTCAGGGAGAGGTAGACGTCTTATGACATTCCCAGACGTTCTTTGCCATGCAGAGACACAGGACTGCTGTATGAAGAACTAGACAGAGTCATGAAAGACACACCCACCTGACATAATGTTGTTAAAAACATCTCGGCTGCGGCCAAGGATGATGATTAGTAAAGGGCGAATTCAATAAAAACGAAATAGTTTAAATTGTGTCTGTATAGCATATTTTTTTAGGCCAAAGTGAAACAAATACTTTAAAAAGGGAAACGTTTTCTATTCCCATAATTTATCACTTTTTGAACTATTTGCAACTATTTGCAATCTAAAAGATCACGCAAGATATTTGAACCTAAACGTACATTTTCATATTATTTGTGCATTTTTCCATCAAAATGAGGATTGTCCCCTAAATTCCACATTTTGAGATTTGGATATCAACTTAAAGAGAATTTAAGGGGCTTTTTGATGATGCCAAACATTTGTTTCATTCATGTGTTAGGATGTGATAAATTGATTTGCAGTCATGCACATTTTATGAACATTTGTGAAATATTCTAATTTGCTAATTCACTACTAACGGCCAAGAAGCTCTTCAGTTCGGTTTTCGGAACTTTCTTTTAGAAATATTCTCCCCATCAACAAAAAGTAAAAAGGAGAAAACAATGCCTTGTGCCACTTGCCTTTTTTATACGTTCTGATATTCAATTATTATTTTAGTACAATCTAATTAGTGGTAGGAACAACAATTTATTGGCGTTTGACAAAAACTATAATTAACTGAAGAATTTTGGAGGATTCAGGTTATGTGTAAGCAAGTGAGCCTTGGGAGTTAGGGTTAATACAATATTAATCCCGAGGGGATTAAAATAGGCAAGTCTCATTTAAGATCTGATGGGCAGTGATCAGTGTCCACAATCTACGATTGGGGAACTTCCTGAACTAATCAGACGGTCCCAAAATAATACAATAATAAGATATTATAGTGTCTTGATAAGATAATAGCTCTTGTCTCAACTAGCACTTTGTTTGATTTTAAATATATTTTAATGGTTTGTTTTTGGGGTGGCAGCAATTTTGTATTTATTTATATATTTATTTGTTTATTTATTTAACTTTTTTTAATGTTTATAGTTTCACGCTCGACCGACACCCCCGATTTATAATCATCATCATTGTGGTTTTGACTACGGTTTGACCATAATGCTTAATTTGTTTATTAAATACGATGAAATTATCTGCAATTTACCCCCATTTTTTAAAAGAAAAAAATGCTTAAAAGACTAAAATATGATCGTCGCACCCGGTGATCAGAAATCAGCTGAGATTTCCTCCATTTGCGTAGTTTTCGGGGAAAAAATAAATTCTTTTCTTAATTATAAAAATGTTGTTTATAATTTCTTAGAAAAATGTCTCCATAACTTTGCTATAATACGTAAAAAACGTAAATTTTCTGACCGACCACCTTTCTCCTCCATTGACTTTGTGCACAAACGTGTGCATAATTCCGATAAGGCTTATTCGTAGCCTTAAGTCAAGGCGCACGAGTCAACCTGAAACACAACAACCGAACAAAAAAACACGCACGTGAATGGGGACGCTACGAGCGCCTTTGCCAGTCCATTTTGTGGTCTTATATTTGTCTTCCTATATTTCTCTACCTATTAATTTGGTAGAAAAATTTGAATGCATAATGCATGAGGTGAGTTAACTAACCTGTTATACATGCATAAATTATTCATATTACTGGAGGTTTATGAATAATAAGTAGAAGCGTCCACACACAATGGACTGGCTCTCGTTCCTTCGCCACTCGCGTGCGTGGTCTTTTTTCAGTGGTTGGTTTCCGGGTTGCCATGTGTGCCTTGATTATTAAGGCTAGTTCAGTGGCTGCACGTGGTGGCTCCCATAATAGTCCGACGCCGGTGATCATCAAACGATCGCACGTGGTTTCCTTACATCAACTGAATGGTAATAAATGACAGATTGATCAAACGGTGTTCAAACACGTGACTCGACTAGTGTGTACTCATTGGTCGCGGCACTGAGAGCGAAGCAGTGACTTTTGGCAAACAGTTTCTGCTATTGCTTCAAGTACCACCACTACAGCAGGAATTCTTCAGATGAAATCCCGCCAAAATGGAGAGAGCATCCTTCTTTCAGTTTGAAAGAAACATCTTTAAAATCAGCCTGTTGTTAACCGTTGCACTGGTGTCTGTTTACGGCTCTCAAGGTATACACCTGGACCGAACATTTCTTGCCGCTTACAATCGGACACTTCAGTACTTTACGTTTTGGGAGAAGCAGTTTAATTCGCCCGTGCGCTGTGTGAGCTACTGTCACGCTGATCGTAACTGTCTATCGGTGAACTACCGTAAAACAAGCCATCTCTGCCAACTGAACAATGCCACCAGGACTCAGTCTCCCGATGACTTCATTGCCGACTATGACAGTATATACTATGATGCCGATGTAGATACACCTCTCTGGCCTCTGCCTGTCAATGAACTCCGGCGCAGTTGTAAGGATCTTCTTGAGGCAGGTAATAATGTGAGCGGCATCTATACAATATATCCACCTGCATACAACGGTGGAGGTGTCGTGGTTTATTGCGATATGGTTACCGGTGGTGGGGGATGGATCGTCATCCAAAGGCGTTACGATGGGAGTAGTGAATTCTATCAATATTGGAGTTACTACCAGGATGGTTTTGGTGACGGTCCCGAGAACGAATTCTGGCTTGGAAATGACATCTTACGCGCCCTGACCGAGACTGGAGCAACATGGCAGCTGCGAGTTGATGTAGCAGATTGGGACGATAAGACAGCCTTCGCAGAATATGATTCATTCTGGGTCTCGGGAGACAAATATATGCTTCATATCGACTTATACAATTCGGCTATCAGTACTGCAGGGGACTCACTCATGTTTCTAAACGGTTCGTATTTTAGCACAAAAGATGTAAACAATTACATAGACGCAGACCTCCAGTGTGCCAAAGATAATCACTGGGGTGGATGGTGGTATAGAAATGGTTCTGGATCTAATTTGAATGGTAAATACAGTTCATCGCAAGTAGCGAGTGACAGATTTCAAAATGGCATAGTCTGGCATTCTTGGAAGGGTTATGATTACTCACTTAGAAATTGCACTATAAAAATTCGCCCTTTGGAAAAAGAACATTGAAAATATATCCAGATGTATGTGTACATAATAATTTAGAGCGTATGGTGTACACAAAACAGTGAGTCTTGAACTCGCGTACACTAATTCATTCATTGATATGTTATATCATAGGTGGCTATATAAACCCTAATCGTGATTAGATCGTTAGATCTACTGTAAAAGTTGCTGTATAAAGTGATGTTTGACTTGTGTATGAAATGAACATTGTACAATCTTAACACTTTAGTTATGAATCATCATTTTAAAGAGTTCGGTTAGTGACAACTTTTTTGTTGGATTTAACTTTTAAAAGTGTTAAATTAACATTGATAAAGTTAGACTTAACTTGACTCCGTGTTAATTCAACACTTTTTTTGAGTTGAATTTTACTTTATAAAGTGTTATTATACACACTTTAGTTTTAAAAGTGTTAATAACTCAATTAGTTCGTATGAGTTGTGGCTTTCTCAGCACTTTCTCAGTGTCTTGTTTTAGCTGTCTTGATTAATCAATGACGAATGTAAATATTACATATAATTATAATATTTAGACACTTGGAAATAATAACTTAAAGATGTATCTCCCGTGTTTATGTATTACTTTACCGCCAGTTTTCGTTTGCATTTGTACATGGAAAATTACAAATTAATTTTGTTCAGAAAAGAAAATAGAAAATTGCCGGGAAAATAGCGAAATCACGTGCGATACAATCTTTAAGAAGTGTTTTATACGACTTAGCAGTAACGGGCCTCTATGAAAATAACATTTTATTAGTTATTAAATACATATTGTAAAAAGTAGTTGGCTAAAAAAAGTTTTTATTTTTTTATTTGAGACCAAAGCAACATATTAAAAATTACATTGATACCCAAAGTACTTTTCCATTGTGAAAACAATGCGAATAAGATCATTACCATGTGAGCAACAATGTTATAACTTCATGTAAGTTATTAAGGCTATCAAGAGTATATTAGGCCCTACTGTTTTACACCGTGGCAAAAAAAATAATAATAATGAATAACTTTCCGGGTATAATTAAAAAATTCTGTGTACTTGTGTTAATTGGCGTTATAATATAATTGGTATCTTCATTAATCGATGTTTACGTATTTTAATAAATCAATGATGGATCCATGCTGTGTTCAGTCTTTCAGCAAATTAGAACAAATTCTACAAACTGATAAGGTTTTTTATGTAGAAAGGGAAACAAATATTTTAACGATCTTTTGAAAACAAAATTATTGTGACCAAAGATGGATCCATCAATGATCAGTGTAAATATTACTAACAGAATAAACTTAAATTTAAATTTTTTGTGTTAGGTCAAACAAAAATGTCTCCGGTTTCTGGTCTCCGCGCCCGTCACCTCAGACTCGCTCGTCGGCATTTTTAATTTCGCTATGAAACGATGTCCCATTGCAGCCAAAATTGCTGGATCGATTGGAATTCTGCCCCTTGGCGTTAAAAACAACAGTTTCACATAGGGGGTTGAACATTAGCACGATTTGTGCGGCCGCTCTCAGCCACCATATTTTGTGTTTGGGTTCCAATAAAATTTAAAAAAATTAGGCCTACCAAAAAAAAAAAAAAAAAAAATAAGCGCGTCACCACACCGATTTTATGACCAGAAATCGGAGACCTCTTTTTGTGTTAGAAAATCAAGAGTGGAATTTGTGAAGTGAATAATGAGACAATGGATATTTAGCACTTTGAAAGAAAAATTATAAATAACGTGTTACTCTTGGTAGATGTAGGAATTATTACTTGCGTGATCTTTATGACGTTAGAACCACCTTTGTTGGATGCACTGAACGCAAAACAATATTACAACAGCGCCGATTCAAAATAATTATATTAAAGGAACAATATCGTTACGATCAGACTTTCAACAGGGCATGGAATCGGTTTCCTACTTAGGATAACACAGTGACTGAAAATTACTGCCTCATTTATGCAGCAGCAACGGTAATATGACCTTATCATGTGGGGTATTATTTTCAGTCATTGAGTTAATCTAAAACTGGCATTCCGATTCCATGCCCTGTTGATCGTGACGGTATTGCCCCTTTAACTGGATGTCAGCTGACAGTTTCGGTATGGTTACGTTGACCCAGTACATACATGGAAGAAAATTATTTGTGCAATTAAGATTTACAGTTATGTACAACACTTTGAAATTCTTAAATATTTATCAGATCACAATTATTGTATCATTGTATAAGAAAGTTATATTATAATGAAATAAATTATTCATATCAGTCAGGTAGATTTGTCTCCAAATTGTTCCCGTTACTTTCAGCCGTTATATTTAATACGTTATGTTTCTGTTTGTCCTTTTGTCTGTCAGTCTGTCGGTGATGTATGTCTGTCCGTCATTTGTCCCATTCACCCTGTTCAGCCCTTGTCCAATCCATCTGCACTGGTCCTGCTTCACTTCACTATTTAAACTGACCGCTGCTATGGAGAGGGTTACTCACACTCACAACAATAAGGGCCAGATGGACGGTAACCAGTTCATAACAGGAAACAACAGTCTCAGCGGTGGAAACAGAACTAAAATAGGAGGGAGATGAAAAGTCCTATCCAAATATACCACACCTTAAATATCGCGGGGGTGGTGGGGCGTGTGTGTGGGTAGGCGTGGATATTTTTGATATTATTGAGGGGTTGGGGTAGGTGTGAGACAATCGATCAATAAGGGCGAGTTAGTCGTGAACAAAGATCTCAAAAGATCACTAGCTTGGGGAATGGGGGGCTTTAATGGTTTGTTGTTCAAATGGAAATTCGGGGGGGGGGGACTAAGGGGGATAAAGTAGCGAGGTTGGAGGGGGTGGGGTTCAGCCCCTGTACCTGCCAATGAGTCTGAGGCCGATTGTGTATGGGGTGGGGTAGGCCTGAGATGGAACAAAAGACCACTTGCTGGGGGAAGGGGAGCTTAATAATGGTTTGTTGTTCACATAAAAGTTTGGAGGGGGCTAAAGTTTGGGGTCGGGGTGGGCTAAAGTAATAATAATAATAATGGAGTAATTTTTAAAGCGCTCTTACACGAGGGGTATCACAGCGCTGTACATTATTACCCCTGCTCACCAGCCACATAAATCATTCCTGAAACCATCTCAGCTCCCTGGGGAGTATACAGCTCAATTGCGCATATAGGGCTAATCAAACACAACAACCAACTCTGCCTTCACAGGTACCCATTTACTCCTGGGTGGAGAGAAGCAATTGTGGTAAAGTGTCTTGCTCAAGGACACAAGCAGTATGGTCGCGGTCGGGATTCGAACCCACATTCTGACGACTCGCCATCAGAACACAAATTCGATGCACTAAACCGCTCGATCATGGCACTCTGTAAAGTAGTGGGATCGGAGCCGGGGGTTCAACCCTAAGCCTCTTCTGAGGATGATTCTCTTCGTCAAACTCGCCCCATGGTGTATTTCCCAACATAGACCGTTGTCGCTAGTCTTTTACTCCACTAAATAAACTCGCAAAGAAATAAACGCTTAATACAAAATGTACAAAAATCGTAACAAAAATATTTAGAAATCTTAAAACGTTTAAAATAAAAATAAAAATATTGATGGTGTCTAACCATTGATTTTGTTTTCAATTTAATGTGGATATTAAAGGCATACAACTTATGATATCGATAATGAGCTAAATACCATTGTGAACACAACAGTCAATGGGTGTGTCCCTATTGTAAAATCTAAAAAAACAAAAACGTAGTCACCCTTGGCTTGACAGTGCAGTCAGGAGATGTCTTCACACTCTGTTCATAAGCTCATGAAAACTTACAACACACAATATCACTGTGAAGAATTCAGGATAGTCAGACGCACCCTTTAAACATGGTAGATTGAAACACCAGGGCCGGATTTAGACATGTGGAGGCCCCTGGGCAGCCTTCAGTAGTGGAGGCCCACCCTACCTTAGAATACTAAAAACTAAAAGATGACAAGAGTCACAAGACATTCGTTACAGTCATCCATAAAGTAATTTTTTCAAGTAGAAAGAATCTGAATAAGCAAGCAAGCAGGTCAATCATGATCAATCATAACAAGAATATAGTACAGTACATATATTTACAGACCAGCCTACAGTTCAGGTCAGGCTACATTTTTCCTTACAACTTTTTTTTAAATGAAATATGTGGAGGCCCCTGGTTGTGGAGGCCCCTGGGCAACTGCCCAGCTTGCCCAGTCCTAAATCCGGCCCTGTGAAACACAAGACCTACGTCACAAAACTGTCTAGAAAATTGAAAGAAAATGATTTTTGTCATCGTTGAAATCCATCTGTAACCAATCTCTCATTCCTTCTGTTATCACTTTTGTCAATAGACAAATTCTAAGGAATTATTGTTTAAAGGGACAATATCGTCACAATCAACGGGGCACGGAATTGGTTATAGATCATAATCAGTCACTAGCATAATATCCCACATGATGAGGTCATGTTACCGTTACTGCTGTATAAATAAGCCAGTAATTTCCAGTCACTGTGTTCATCTTAAACTAGGACACCGATTCCATGCCCTGTTGGAAGTCTGCTGTGATCGTACGGTGACGATAATTGTCCCATAAATAATCACTATTTTGAACTGTTTCGTTCAAAAGCATGTGCGCGATCAAGACGTTACATATTATTGTGCATGTATGTACATTTACACACATCTACACATACAGCTGCATTTACATATGTACATGTACATAATACACAGGCCCCCTACACGTACAGTGTACGTGTGCTCCAGCTATACTAGCGAGTCTTCGCCCGCTCATCGGCCGTGTCGGACAGGAGTGCCAACTCGACCGACACGCTGGCACCTCTGTCCTCGGACTCTACTCAAGAAACTAAGCCCATCACTGTAGGACTGCACTACAACCACATACAAGTACATTATATTAGGCTGTTCGTGCAATAAAACACAGAAAGGAATGTGCATCATTATTTATTCTCCATGACAAATCAGGTCTGATTTAAAATCCCACCAATTAGGCCTACGCTTAATGTTTTCAGTCAGGGGCGTAGAGAAGGCATTTTTTGGGTAACTTTTATACCGACACAAAACTAATATGAACAGACAAATGGACAATATCTAAAGTCGCTCAACAAACAACTCGGCAAATCTTCAGTGCTTAGAAACACACAATGCAATTGCAGTCGGCAAACCCATAAAACTCTAGGTTTGCCGACTGAAAATTTATTCTGGACCAACCCTTGTTCGAGTACCTTTGATGTCTCATTTCCCGACAGAGGCTCTAAATGCCGACTGAGAAAAACTAGAAGGTTTTGAAGGGGTTACAATCAACAAAATATTTATTGAAACAAATAAATAGAGTTTGCCATGATTCTGAGGGTGGAAGTGGTTCAATTTGAAAAGCCCTCACTTCAAGTTTACACCATACAGTGCCATAGTGTCCATGGAATATTATAGAACAGGTATTGCTACAGTTATGACAACAAACTATTACAACCTCGAGGAAAACTAGACGTGCAGTGTTTGTCGATAACAAACACGCAGGTGTTCGGGGTTGACGTTAAGATGTGTTGAATTTCACGTCAGAAGTTTGTCTACACAGAGCAACTGAAGTTAAAAGTTGCAAGCCATCATTTAATCATAATTATTAGCCATAATTATTACCTCAGTCAAGTATAATTAATGTAAATAGTTGTACATAAAGCATAAGGGTAAATAAAGTAATTGTGCAAAAGAATACATGTATATGGACATTTGTTTTCACGACCCATTTATTTTTGTGTTCTAATTCTCTGTGACTCCACTGTATGAAACATGTCTCTGTGTGATGTCTGCTAATTCCGGATATAAGACGGTCTTCAAGAGTGTGCAATGATCTTTTGTGGTTTATGATAAATGTGTACTAAGCGTAATAAGCCTTGCTTATGAAATTTTAAATTATTCTCAACTTTAGAAATAAGGTATTTATACTTGAAGGGAATCTTCATAGTCTCTGGACCCGTCAGAGAATTGTCATAAAGACAACCACGAGGAATAATTTTGCCAGTGTCAAGTTGAGTAGGGCCTATATTTGTTATGACTACTAACAATAAATCAGGCAGGAGCGTTTATAATAATAGACCTATATCATGGTGCGGCCGTCTTGATTTTCTCCCATTAAAATCAATGTAACCAAACCGAGGCTGGAAGGAAAAATAGTCTGGTTCCTTTTTGTACAATGTATAGCCTATTAGCATTCATTACTGTTATTGGATACAGGGAACATGACCAAGATGGTGGCAACATGATAAAGAGTGAACGGACCTGCCTCCCGAGGGCGATGTGTAAGTTTTTCACAACGTGTGTCCCACGAAGGATTTTTTGTCCCCGCAATCAATCTTGCTCAAAACATGCAAAGAGACTAATCAACTCACAGTCCCCAAAATCCTGCTCAAAATCCCTTGTCTGCCCGTATTTATAGCTTTTCATATTTCCCAGTAATTACTATAAACTATAGGTTTCTAGACACTTGTTACAATTACATAAGTTTCAAAAAATAGTAAGCTCACAGCGCGCTGGAATGCCGTAGAATGTTCCATTGTTACATTCATTCAAAAAACCGAGTCGAACGCCCTCTTGGGGTCAAACGTTCACATAAATTATCTCATGTAGCGTACAATATAATATTGGGTGTGTCCAATACTACGTATGCATAACAACGTACATTCATGTACACGCGTACAACGTGAAATAAGTTGCCTTTCTCATTGCGAGAGATAGCCGACGGCTATTTTGTTTCGACGAGCCTGTATCTTTAACTTCCGGTTTGGACCAGAAGACAAGGTCAAATTGGGATCATGTCAAAGTAAATTATGTTTGGAATTTCCAGACCTTTCCGATGATGTATAAATTGTAAAAATCCATTGTGTAGTTAAGGAGTTATGATTTTTTTTAAATATTAAACTTTGATTTTGTATAATTTGACACCCGATGACGTCATAGTGACGTTTTAACTTTTAGGTACATGTACTAGTTATGAAGGTCTAGGTATGTGTCAAGTTCCAGGTCTCTGTGAGCTTCGCAAGTATGGGATTCTCTGCCGACAAGGTTCAGTGAGAAGAAGACGAAGAAAAAAACAGAACGATTTCAAAGAGGTGTTCGGGTGGTGCCCGAACACCTAATTAAAAATAAAAATTGAATTCACAATTAATAGTAAATGAAGCAGTTATCACTCGTCCAAATATAGATACCAGTCTTTAAAAGGGTAATTTCAACATCCGTCACTGGAGGCCAACGCGGCAGGCGCATTATTGATTTGATCTAGGTTATTATGGGGTCTGTGCACAGACGTTGATTGCTATCACAAGAAGTGGGGCTAGACACGCGAGCGTGCGCAGTGTGAAGTCGCAGCAATAAGGCCGGCGGGGCCCGCCTTAATATTCCTGGTAAATGTTAGCCTTGGCCAAGGCGCGTCGGAACGGTTTGGTCGCATAATTTTAAGCAAACCGAACTCCAGCACACTGTATATATGTACATCTACATGCACATAATGCATGTAGTACACTGTACATTAACATACATATACATGCGCAATGATCCTTCTGCACATGCCAACATTTAAGGCGGAGCTCATTAATGCTAGTATCCCAAATTCAAAAACAAAAGACGTGTTCTCATTGGTTATTGGTTGGCCCAGCAACTGCTCGCTGTGCGCGATGTACATGATTGTACTGTATATACAATTAACTAGCCCAGGTTGGACTTGGACCTTCGTGTACATACATGTACATGAAAACAGCATGCATTGTGCTGTGTGTGTGGGATCAAACGGGTCAAAACTAGGGGTCTGTGATTGACCATCATTTAAAATGATGAGCAGATAAATCAACAATTCTTGCATATCGACTTTCCATTGGAATTCCAACGGGAAAATAAAGAAACACATTTCAGCTTTCGGTTACAGAAGGATCAAGGCTGTTGATTCAGTTCGAACATACGAGGTTGCAATGCACAACCGTATCCACGACTCAGTTATTGATCTCGCTGTACACAGTGTACGTGTACGGGGCCGGGAACAGCGCACCGGCCGTGTGTGCTGAATTTCTCAGGGGAGAAATCGGTACGGGGTGGTAGTACCGTGGTAAGTGCGCACTACGACAACAGCCTTGGTCAAGGCTAGGTAAATGCCGGAATTTAGACTAAGTGCGGTGCGTTTTGAACGCTCTATGCGGACTTCTGCCACGTTTTATGGGGAAGGAATTTGGCTATGAAATAATTTGGCTATTTGGCAATAAGGGCCAGCAGATAAAGTATGTTTGCCCGGTTTGATCTCTGAGCACTGGGTTTGCCATAATTATATCAGTTAATAATAATTATTATACTTTATAGAATTAAAAACTAAGGATGTGCCGGGTATCCGGATATCCGACCGAAACTATCATTACCCGGTTCCAAATTACCCGTAAACGACTTTGAAAAATTGCAACTGAACATTAAAGTCACACAAATGGAAATCTCCGAAACCGGAAAACCGCAGCTCTTTCCGTGAATAAAATACAATGTATTACAAAGTAAAAACAAACAACTGGGCAAATATTCAGGGCTTAGAAACACGATACATTTGCAGTCGGCAAACCCATAGCTCTAGGTTTATCGACTGCAAATTTGTTCTAGACCAACCCTTGTTCTAGTACCTTTGATGCTTCATTTGCCGACTGAGGCTCTAAATGCCGACTGAGAAATATTATTGGGGGTGTCACCCCTACCCACACCCCCGCTCGCTACGGCCCTGTTTTCAGACCCATTTTGGGTTTTCTCTAGAAGGCTTTGAAGGGGTTAGCCTACAAACAAATAATGTGTTTCTATACATAGAGTTTACCATGATTCTGAGGGTGGAATTGGTTCAATTTGAAGAGCCCTCACTTCAAGTTTACCACGACACCATACAGTGCCATATTATAGAGCAGGTATTGCTACAGTTATGACAACAAAATATTACAACCTCGAGGAAAATAAAAAATAAAAATTGAATTCACAATTAATAGTAAATGAAGCAGTTATCACTCGTCCAAATAATCTATACCAGTCTTTAGAAGGGTAATTTCAACATCCGTCGCTGGAGGCCAACGCGGCAGGCGCATTATTGATTTGATCTAGGTTATTATGGGGTCTGTGCACAGACGTTGATTACTATCACAAGAAGTGGGGCTAGACACGCGAGCGTGCGCAGTGTGAAGTCGCAGCAATTAGGCCGGCGGGGCCCGCCTTAATATTCCTGGTAAATGTTAGCCTTGGCCAAGGCGCGTCGGAACGGTTTGGCATAATTTTAAGCAAACCGAACTCCAGAACACTGTATACATGTACATCTACATGTACATAACGCATGTAGTACACTGTACATTAACATACATGTACATTATACTGTACATACAGTGACCATTCGTCGTCGCGCAATGATCCTTCTACACACGCCAACATTTAACCCTTTCATTACCAGCCACTTATGTAAGAGAGTACCCTTCTTTACCACAGCAATTAGGAGCCCAATGTCACTTCAGCACCAGTGGGTTTTTCACAAATTCATTGAAGTGCGCCCTCAATCTGCAGTGATAGACACTTTATTTTACATGTGTACTGGACATACCAAATGGCTCAGATATATTTGTATGTAAAACTGATGGTAAAAATGAGTATACAAAAGGGAGGAAAATATTGTGCATCTATTTTGTAATTGTAAAAGCAAAACAATGAAATAATTAGATCGGAAGAAAAGTAATACAAATAGGTGATATTTCATAATAATAATAATAATAATAATGTGTGGATTTATATAGCGCACGTATCCACCAACTAAGTGGTGCTCAAGGCGCATTATATTATTATCCCTGCTCATAAGGCTCATAAATCATCTCAGCTCCCTGGGGAGTATACAGCTCAATTGCTGCCATTTCTAGCGCATATAGAGCAAACCAACTCTGCCTTCACAGGTACCCATTTAACCCCTGGGTGGAGAGAAGCAATTATGATTAAGTGTCTTGCTCAAGGACACAAGTGTCACGGCCGTGATTCGAACCCACATTATGTTGCTAACACCAGAACTTGAATCCGGTAAGCTAGACCGCTCGGCCACGACACCCCAGAGAATTTGTAATAAATACATGCAAATACGGTACATGTATAAGATTTCTTTTCCATGCGAAAAACAATAACTTGGATGAGATTTTTTGGGATTTTTTGTTTTTTTGTTTTCTTCTTGGAAATGAACCATTTACTTGTATTCAGTGTACATACATCACAGTCCATGCTAACACCAAACCCCACATACGCATTCCATATCTCTTTTTGACTTCTCAGACTACCTTATTCTAGCATCATTAAACGTCACAGTACACCTGTTGTAGTAGTAGTATGATTCGCATGTTGCATCCAAAGACTGAAATAAATCACAAAATGTTGACACAAAAAAAATTGCAAACATTTTTATTAACGGGCCAGGATGAATGATTGATCTTGTGCTTCCGTTAGTT
The DNA here is from genome assembly GCA_029582265.1 of Zoroaster sp. YZ-2022. NCBI lineage: Eukaryota > Metazoa > Echinodermata > Asteroidea > Forcipulatida > Zoroasteridae > Zoroaster > Zoroaster sp. YZ-2022. The sequence continues at coordinate 5,044,007 of CM055818.1, read as the reverse complement.
GCAACTGTTTCTTCGTTGGATTTGCTTTTTTGTACATCTCCACAAGTTTAGCGTAGCGCCCCGAGTTGGAATTTCCCCCGGTACTAGCCATTCTGACCGTGTTTTTTATACGACAAAATAAATGCAGGCTTCAAGCCACTATTTTTTCAGTGTTTAACAAACAACTCAAGCAGCCGTCGATTACATCACCATGGGAATATTTACAGGTACATCGTATACAGCTGTACTACATTGTGAGCGACAGCACGTGGGTGAAATTGATACATTGTATCAATCACCTCAGTGTACGTTTCCTGTGTACACTGCTGGTTTCATAGCAGTCTTTTTATTTTAGTAATGTTGTGGTCTATAGGCCGAAGTTGGCTGGCGGTAGCCGCTGGGAAGATAAATTTACTTTTGGTTGGGGGTGAAGGGTACTGTGTTATAACTGTTTTTCGATGCACAAAAGCTGGTCCTGGTAGTTATTTATATGAGATAGTATATTGATTTCATGACAATTCATTAAAAGCAAATTGTCGGTTTGCGTACGGTACGCATTGGCTTGGACCCCCCTCCCCCTGTACGCATGGTGTACGCAATGTCAACAACCCCCCTCCCCCCCCCCTTCGTGCGTACGAACTTTATGGACGGCCCCTTAGATTTTTGCAGGGCCTTGTTCATATTTACCAGAAATCTTTTACATACAGCTAGCATCTGTGAACACAGCTATTTTGCAGTCCAAATTTAAAGGGACAAATATGCACGACCTTTTAAAAGCCAAAATCTTTATTATGTTGTCAACCATTTTGTCAACAATTGATGTGCTTGATTTGAATACAAAAAATGGATGTTTATGAGTGCAATGGTGAGAATATATTCATGAGTTGGAACATTCCATCTTTCAACGAATGATAATATTCTCTCCACTGCATGAATGCAAAACATTCATTATTTGTTTTATATAAATATCCAAGTAGATCTTTGTGATTTGATTGGAGGATAAAACTATAAGAATAAACAAAATATACAAGATTGTATTCTGGCATACAGTACGTCATTTTCGGCGCACGGTTTGCTCGAATGGTTGTGTCTTGTCAAAAGAGGGCGTTTACTGCTGTGTATATAACGCATGATGTTGTCTAGCGTACAATAGATCAAATGGAATGGATCAAAATGGACGGTGAATGGAACCAAAATGCACGGTTTATGACGTAAGCCACGTATAAATGTTTTATTAATGAATGCCGCGTGACGTACAATCCTCCAATCAAATGACAAGGATCTACTTGGGTGTTGTATAAAACTCAATATTTCGTGAAATATGATATGATGTTTTATAAAGTGGTAATGCTTACGTAATGGTAGACATATCCGTGAAGATGTATTTTAATTATCCACCTTTACTTATAAAGTGGTAATGATTGTGGTGGTAGTATTAATTGTTATTACGGTATTTATTAAACAGTATTTTTCATAAGGGCATTTCCATGGTTACTCATGTTACATTTTTGAGGTTTTGGGCTCACAGTTAATGCCATAATATATATTTTACTAACTTAGTTTTTTTCACAGAAGTTGCATTTTACCCAGACCTTAATTGCAGAAATTTGAACGCTATATAGGAGAAAATAAGGCTGTGCGTTTTCGAATATTTTTGGAACCGGATACCCGAAATCAGGAAACTTCGGATACCCGGATACCCGTTTTCATTTTTGTTGAAAACATGCCTCCAGTGGTGTACAAATACATGTACTGTAAATGGTAAAAAGTTGATTTTTATAATACAGAGGATATACCACACTATCGATCTTTTCTTTGTTGGAGTGTAATCTCTTGAATTTAAAGATAATTGTCTGTACAGATTTCTGTTTGCACCGCTCAAATGTTAAGTCCGAATTTTAAAAAATCGTTCACGGGTAATTGGAACTGAAAAATGGAACTGGGTAATGACCGTTTCGGTCGGATATCCGGATACCCGGATACCCGGCACAGCCCTAGGAGAAAATGCATGTTCGAAAAATGTAACGTGAGTAACCAGCATTCATATGACACATTTCTGAAATTATTTTTGTTTGTGCTGAGTAAGGGCTGGGTATAATGCAACTACTGTGAAAAAATTGATATCAGTACACACTTAAAACTAAAGTGTTGAATCAACATTTTAAAGAGTTCGTTCAGTGACAACTCTTTATAAAGTTGGATTTAACTATTAAAAATGTTGAATTAACATTGATAAAATTAACATTGACTTAACTTGACTCCGTGTTATACAACACGTTTTTTAGTTGAATTTAATTTTATAAATTGTTGTCATTCATCGAACTCTTAAAAGGTTGATTCGACATTTTCGTATTATTAAGAATGTAAGGAAATTATGGCATTAACAGTGAGACCAATACCTCAAAAATGTAACGTGAGTAACCATGGAATTGCCCATATAAGCACTTTAGTTTCTTCAAAGAAATAATTAGTCAAATTTAATACAAACATCCTCTCTATGGTTGCTGCGAACGCATGCGTTGAGAATACTAGCTGGTCATTTGTGACGTGTTCTCCCGAAATCAGACACTTTTGGGCAGAGCTCGGAACTGAGAAACGGGCAAAAATATGCCTGGGGGTGTTTTTGGTGGAATTTGAGTTTCTTGTAAATTTGTAATTAATAGTCCAGTTTTTAAAAAAAAGGTATCATTCAAAGCTGAGGATCTCTACTTTCATAATCAATAACTAACTAAATTTTGATAACCTGCCCAAAAGTGTCTGATTTCGGGAGAACACGTCACATTTGGCGACATAAGCCACGCCTCCTTTACATGCATGGATTGCAAGAATTTTGAATCTTACTGATGGCTACAATTTGCATCGTGCGTGAGCCGTTGAGGGCGTAGATCACAAGTGCGCTGAGTTTAGCTTATGTAGTGCAGTTTATGCGATGAACTGTTTAAAATAGTGCCCTTTTGTAGTCATTCACAGTTCCTCGGGCCCATAGACGTGCACTAATACCCTTATTTCCAGTCAATGTGTATAATATCCCACAACTATTGACAAATCAGGATTCAAGCTAGCTAGAGGATGACAGGTATCATTCAAAGTTAAATGAGTGTTACAAGTTATATAATAAGGTAAGTTAGGAATATTTTCGAGATTTAACTGTCAATGGAAACAAAATATTACAAAAACCAACAGGGAAAGACGTGATACTTTGTATAGAGGGGACCAAATGTCCCATATACAAAGTATGGTGGCTGAGAGAGGTAGGCCTTTAAAATTGGCAAACGTTCATACCCCTATGTGAAAAGTCGTTTAAAAGCACAGCACGGCAGAATTCCAATCGATCCAGAAATTGTGGCTGCAATTGGACATCGGAAAAAAAAGTTTAAAATGTCGACACACGGGTCTGAGGCGACGTGTGCGGAGAACAGAAACCTAATTCTTACAAAATAAGAATAGAAACAAGTAAAGCGTCACCTAAAGTGAAAGTTTGCTTACTGATTAAATAATTAAAATGCGCACTTAATTTCAGACCTACAGCTAAAACACTATAGACGTGATTATGGTTTACAGCAGTCAAGCAATAAACGGAGCACATTTGGGCGATATTTGGCGCCCCATGTGCCACAGGACGAAAATTGCTGTCAAACTACAGTCACCTTATATAGTAAAGCATGTTAGCGATGTTGTACATGTAGTTGTAATAGTTCTACGATATTTATAACAGTTACGTAACAATTATGCACTAATCCCATATGGTTTTATTTTACTGTATTGTATAAAAGTATTGTACTTGTGCATGTGTATATAGTCATTTGTATTGTATGCAGGGTCCCAATGGAAACCAGTTTTAAACTGTTTGGGCATACCCCTGGGTAAAGAAATGTAATAATAATAATAATAATAATAATAATATAATAATAATAATAATAATAATAATGGTCAGAATTGTTGGTCAGAATAATTGAACCAGTGACGGCAATTTATTGAATACGATTTTGGGGTGGTAGGGATCACCCTACTCCCCCGAAAACTGACCCCTATTGTTGAGATCTTTTGAAATATAAATTTAAGACAAATAGAAATTAAAGTGAATATCGATTTAGAAGATTTTTTTATTAAAGGTTGATTTAAATACACTGATGAGGTGTCTGTAATGCAAACTACAATGGAATCATGTAATAAATACGTAATCTATAGAGGGCGATTATTACTAGGGCGATTATTACTAGGGCGATTATTACTAGGGCGATTATTACTAGGGCGATTATTACTAGGGCGATTATGGCTGGGGCGCATTGTCATTTATTCGCCCCCTGTCATAAATATGGGTGAAATTTCCCCTGTTCTTCATCTGATCCCCGGATCGCTGGCCATGTATAATGAAACATAATTTTCAGTGAAGACACATCACGCAAAAGCGAAGTAATTTCTAAAGAAAAAATGTTTCTTGGTAAAATCTCAAATATGTACAAAATATATAACTTGGTACTTATTATTGAATTCTATTTGTTTATCCTATCTGAATGTGTAAATGTTAAAATAAATTCAATGGCAAATGTAATTTGTGTGGAACATGCTATACACAATTATTGGTCTAGATGACTTGAATGATTTTGCTATTAATGTAAATGACTTGACATTGTTTCGTGATCCTCTTTGCCCGACCGACTGGAAGTTAATAATAATAATAATAAAGATTTTTAGCGCGCACATATCCACCCTGCTGGGCGCTCAAGGCGCGGAAACAAAGAAAAAACATTAATACAAACAATATACAATGATAGCATAGGGAAACAAATTATGTACCGAGATACATGTACCTACAATGTAATTACAAATATACATCATCTTTGAAGAGTTGTGACATAAGATGAGTTTTAAGCATCGACTTGAATCTGGTTATACTATGACAAGATTTGAGTTTAGTTGGAAGATGATTCCAGAGTCTCGGAGCTGCGACAGAAAACGACCTATCACCCCAGTTCCGTTTTGAAGTTGGTTCCTTTAGGAGTGACATGTTGTCCCATTTCCTTCCTCCATGGTTGACCCAACCTGATTTTTCACAATTTAGTCTGACACTCTCGAACATAGTGCCATTTAATTGTTTGTGCACGAACTATTGGTACGTGTGGTTCGTGCTCAAACCCGTGTGGGCCGCGCCAATGAGTGATAAGTGCCTATAGCTCGTGTTAATAACCATTGGTAAATAGAAGCGCACGCGGTTCACACAAGTGAAGCGGTTCACACAAGTGGCGTAGCCAGGACTTTTCAGTGGGGGTGACACGGGGGGGGGGGACCCAGGGGTATGGGTTCTTCCCTTTTCTTTTTCTTTTCTTTTTTGGGGCACAATTGGGATTTTGTTCGTGCATGGGGGGCACCTGGGGACCACTGGAAATTTGTGGGGGAACATGCCCCCAGGCCCCCCGTGGCTACGCCGCTGGTTCACACAGGCGCTTCTATTGGTCAATATGCATAATAATAATCCAACCACCTACCTGTGATCCCAGCGTGACAGAGTACCCAAAACAGATCTTGATTTGTTCCCATCAGTAGACGTTAAAGACCATGCAGATTTTGCAGAGTTCTTCCGATTAACACTTCCATTTAAGACCGTGCTACCAATGAGTCTCTATGATGAGCCGACCTATATACGATGTTCTTCACTGCGCGATAAAAAAAAAGACCAAATGACCATTGACGAATAGTTGGAACAGATCATAAGTGCTGTGTTTTGTGTACTTTTGCCTCAGTAATACAGGACAAAGGACGTGTAGACTGTTTATGAACTTCGCCTGCCTGACTGAAGATTCTGGATTTCGGGAACTGTATTTCAGACTTTTTTCAGTCACGAATCGCGAAAAATTCACTGGTCAGTCCACCCACCTCCTGAACCTCCCTCAACGGTGCTGATCATCATCAGTATTATACGGTGTAGGGCAAACATGGAATCAATTGTTTATCACCCGACGCAAGAATTTCATCAAACTATAAATATCGCGGCACCCGCTGCTATATAGGATTCTAGCCAGCCAATCGTCATCCGGCAAGCCCGGTGGTGGAGAGGTTGAGACTAGTAAGCAGGAGGTCGTGGGTTCGAATCCTGCCCGAGTCGCCCTGTGAAGTTTTTTTCCACAGAAACTCGGAAAGCATTGAGTATACAGCGTTATACACATGTCAGTGTAGGGCAAAAATGAAATCAATCACCAGTTAAGTTACATATACACCATTCAATACTTTAAACAAATAAACTGAGGAACAGTGGTCTAATTCATTGTTCTATTGTCAAGCTACATTCGCTGTTTACATAACGCAAATTATTCCCTACATTCTTGAACAGATTTGTGTTTTAATCCTTGCATAGCGGGTGGCACAATGTATATCTATTATATAAGTCAAGCGTCATTATTGGTTTCTTTTGATTGCAATTTATACGCTTTAGGCCTACACTTACTTCAAATCCCACTCAGTCACATTGTGTATTTAAAGGCACAACCACTAGCGTAGCCTAATGGACCGGGGAACCAAAAACCATCAAATCCCCCTCCCCGACCCCAGTGATGTTCAATTCATTGATGTTCAATCAATGAATGATTTCTAGGGGAAAGGTTCACGCCTGCCCCCCACCCCTCAAAAATTATCATGCCTACTTTCCCCTCATCGAGTGATTCAAGGGAAAGCCATTTCAGCACCCGCTCCCCATTTCATTTTCTGTATATCCGCCGTTGAATTCAGTTGTCAACTAGTAAATACCAGGAAGTAATAGCATAGGAAGTACACCTTCCTATACATGCATTGTGTAAAAATCATCCATATGAATAGTCTTGTTCTTTTACTGCGCGCAAAGCACTAACTGAATACTTTGCAGCACATGCTACTCTCTTAATGTAAAAGAGTGAAAAACACTCTTTTAAGTTTTAAAGAGCTATGGCGGACAAGTCTTTTTGGAGTGTAAAACCCACTCTGATTCGATTGAAAATTACAGTAAAAGGCTACCAATTCACTCTTTATACACTACTAATTTTACTCTTTATCCACTCCAAAAAAACCTTGTCCGTCATATAGCTCTTTGAAAGAGTGGTTTTCACTCTTTTACATTAAGAGAGTTCCATTAACGGCTTTTAACAATAAAGTATTCTTTGAGTTGTAAAACTATCATATGATGCTCGATACGCAGCAGAGTGCACCCCCTCCCATTGTGTCTTCATTGTGTTCCAGATATCTTAGGAATTCTTTAGAGGATTTCGGGGGAGGGAGGGGGAGAGGTCCGTTAACAATAGAGCAACAGTGCGTTAGTGTATAGGGACATTTGGGGGATGCACTCTGCCGAATATCGAGCATGGTATAAACACTATTCACCCACCACACAAACTCATGCAGCCAACCTGACGGATCAGGTTTATAGGGTACCATGATTGTCCTCCTATTATACCTTTTCTTAAGAATTTCTCTCCTGGGGTACAATTAAACAAAGAGAAATTTGCGGGGTACCATTGTGTCAGCAAAGTGTTAGTCAGGATTTAGAAATATAGGGTGTCCAAATTTGCTGGAAATTTCAAAACACAGGGTGTCCAAATTGTTCGCTTACAATACTTTTACATGTAGGAGTAAATACTAGTTTTTATTCACATGACGCAATGCACTGGCTACGACTCCTGGTCATTCTCTCAAACTTTCCTTATGCCAACAGGAAAGTACGAAAGACCATTAGTGCCACTCTAAGTATATATTACTAATCCGTTATTACGGATTAGTAATCCGTTATTACGGATTAGTAATCCGTTATTACGGATTAGTAATCCGTTATTACGGATTAGTAATCCGTAATAACGGATTAGTAATCCGTAATAACGGATTACTAATCCGTAATAACGGATTACTAATCCGTAATAACGGATTACTAATCCGTAATAACGGATTACTAATCCGTAATAACGGATTACTAATCCGTAATAACGGATTACTAATCCGTAATAACGGATTACTAATCCGTAATAACGGATTACTAATCCGTAATAACGGATTAGTAATATATACTTAGAGTGGCACTAATGGTCTTTCGTAGGAAAGCCATGGCAATTCAGCTCAGTATCCGCTTTCATTTTGCACCGCATCCGGTGTATTCCTGGCTTCTGTGTTTTGTTTGTTTTTTTGTTTTGCACAAAATAACATGATTATGTGGGAAAGTCCCAAATTGTTTTATAGGCAGATACAGGCTTTAAATCACTTGATGGGATTGTAATCGAAACAAAAACTGTTAGTTAAAACATGAATCAATAAGATGAATCAAATTTGTGACACGCCCACTATGCGTGCTACGTTGATTATCCCTCAACCCGTACATGGTAAACATGTTTTTAAGGAAAGATATATATATATAATTATATATACAATAGTGGTTGGCGAAACCGCTTCTATGAGTATGCTTATATTCTTTGATTCAAAGATATACATTAAAAATGGGAAGGTACAACATTGGTAATGTTGGCAAAACTGCTCCTATGAGTATGCTTACTCTCTTTGAATCAAGATATACATTGAAGGGAAGGCACAGCGCTGGTAATGTTGGCAAAACTGCTTCTATGAGTATGCTTACTCTCTTTGAATCAAGATATACATTGAAGGGAAGGTACCGGTACAACATTGGTAATGTTGGCCAAACTGCTTCTATGAGTATGCCTACTCTCTTTGAATCAAGGTACACATTAAAGGGAAGGCACAGCATTGGTAATGTTGGCAAAACTGCTTCTATGAGTATGCTTACTCTCTTTGAATCAAGATACACATTAAAGGGAAGGTACAACATTGGTAATGTTGGCAAAACTGCCTCTATGACAGTGGCGTAGCTGGCTATGTTCGCCAGGGGGGGGGGGGGGGCGAATCGGATCCCAGGGGGCCCACCAAAAAAATGACTGTACAGATTTTTAGGGCCCCCTCTTTACCTGGGGCCGTGGGCAACTACCCTTTTGCCCTTATGTAAAAGCGGCCCTGTATACAGGGCCGGATTTATAAGGGAGCAAAGGGGGCAATTGCCCCGGGCCCCCCTGCCAGAGGGCCCCCAGACTAAGGACTTCCTTTATAAAAAAAAAATGTAATAATTATAAAATTAGTTTTATATTTTTTTCGAAGAAATGCGGTTTATCATTCATTTTAGTTCATTTTTTATCCCAGGGGGCCCACCAAAAAAATGACTGTACAGATTTTTAGGGCCCCCTCTTTACCTGGGGCCGTGGGCAACTACCCTTTTGCCCTTATGTAAAAGCGGCCCTGTATACAGGGCCGGATTTATAAGGGAGCAAAGGGGGCAATTGCCCCGGGCCCCCCTGCCAGAGGGCCCCCAGACTAAGGACTTCCTTTATAAAAAAAAAATGTAATAATTATAAAATTAGTTTTATATTTTTTTCGAAGAAATGCGGTTTATCATTCATTTTAGTTCATTTTTTATTTGTCATGTAATTTACATTTCTATGTCGAGGGGCCCCCGAACCTGAAGTGCCCCGGGCCCCTCAAGGTCTAAATCCGGCCCTGCCTGTATAGTCCTGCCTGCTGGTGGGCCCGTCAGCCAGTCCCATAAACATGTGAAAAAAATTCGCATGTGTTAGGGGGGCCCACTTATTCTGGAACTGGAGCCAGGGGGGCGGCCCCCCCCCCCCGCTAGCTACGCCACTGCTCTATGAGTATGCTTACTCTCTTTGAATCAAGATATAATAAAGGGAAGGTACAGCTTTGGTTATATAGTGCTGTATTAGCATGTGATTCAAGGCAAGCGCTTGCCAAAGTTACCGACAAAAATAGTGGTTGAATTTGATGTCACCCCCACGCCGTTGTCAGTAATGTTCCCGTGCGCAATTAAGGGCGTGGTTTTCTCGGCTGTGGCGATGGTGATTGGTAAATGTTGAAGTCATTTGCATTAATATAATCAGAGAAAATGCTTGGTATCAGCATAGAGAAAGGATATCCTTTCTCTATGGTATCAGAGAGACCGATGACCGTGTTGAAATAAATACAGTGGGACATAACGTTGTACGTGCTTTAAAATCTCATCCTAAAATAATACGGCGTAACAACATGTAACAGCCATTCTTCATACTCAATCAAAAAAAGGTGAGTTTGCAAAGGATCTTCTATAAATAAGTACATGAATTACTTTCTTTGAGAGCTTATAACGTTGTGTCGTTGGCGAGGCAAAGGGAAATTTCATTCAGAACATTTGTCGTATCCACACTAACGTGGAATTGTCGTTTCCTAAAGATGACAACTCAGTTGGGAAATAATTCTACTAATTTAATACTAGTATAAAAGGATAACATCTCAGCCAGAAAGAGTTGAAGCGATGTTCAATACCACTACCAACTTCATATCTGTTTTATTTAAAACATCGTTTGAGATTGTATAGTCTTAAAGAGACAGCATCGATCACAATCAAGGAAGACTATCAACAGGGCATGGAATGTTGTCCTAGTTTAAGATAAACTCAGTGACTGAAAATTACTGCCTCATTTATGCAGCAGCAACGATAATATGACTTTAGTCTACCATGTAGGGTATTATGGCAGTTAAACTAAAAATAGCACTCCGATCCCATGCCCTGTTGATCGTGACTGCCCCCTTAACTTGGTTTTAAAGCCTTGGTATTGGTAATTTAAAATAAAAAAATCCTGGGACCGTGGCATCAAACATCATGAGAAATTGATGTTGGATTTGAGGCTTTGCATGGTGGAGATAGATGCTTGAGTTCTTTCAGGTGACGTCATCTTCGGGTGACGTCATCTCCTGATGACGGCTAGAGCAGCGTCGTTGAGAACAAACCAACCGGCTCTTCTCAGAGCCATCACTTCTTCCAAGAAGAGATCATCACATGATGTCACCTGAAATAACTCAAGCATCATGAGAAATTATTCTGCCATCCATGCACGGTCGAATCAACGGCACTAATAAACAAGTTAAGCGAATAATTGTCTGCTATAGTATCTAAATTTTTGAGATATGATAGAGATAATTATCTGTTATATAGAGATATGGCATATCTCTATTTCTAATACAGATATCTGTATTAAAATATATTTAATACAGGTATCTCTATTATTCATATAGATATCTGTGCGGCAACTTCCTAATTTTTTAATTTTCATTGGAACATTGATAATTTACTTTTAGAAAGGGAAAAATACTTTTAAATGTATATTTCACAACATAGTTGTCAAAAGCTTGGTTTTACAGTAAAACAGTACCAAAATTAATTTATGACATGACCCACATTAAATTCGTTTTGGTACATATCCCTATTTACTGTAAAACCATACTTCTCACGATATAGTCTGCCTGCCACGAAATGTGCCATACAGGTACTTTTAATGACACCCCCAGTGTAAACCTTTGACATAGTCTACAACAAAATAGCAATCGGTCGTTAACAAATCATGTTTTGCCAGGAAATAAAAGAAAAACTATCTTGACCTTTTCCACTAACGACGTTTCCGGGAAAGAAATAAGAACTGATCTCCAAAATACTCGCACAACTTTTAAAGTGAAAGTAAAACATTGGTTTTTGGTAACCGGTACGTTAATTTCATTCCCCTTGTTCTCAGGAAATAAATACCCGTAAAACTAATCTATGAATGTTTCATCATTAACTATTACATGTTTTTATTTTTCACAAAAAGTTGTATACTCCCCAAGTGAGGTGAGATGGTTCTAGGTCTACCAACGATTAATTTCAAATTGGCCTGATGACCTGTGGGGGTAACGTGTTCATACCCGTACCCCATGCGTGACGATGCAATATAACTATTATTATTGTAAACAAACGAATGATTACGAATTTTGCCACCAAGTCTGCCGAGTCAGTGTTTCGTTTCAAACAATTTTTCTCTCATTTTTCACAGATGGAGGCAAACAGGATAACATCTCTGCTTGTTCTGCTGCTTTCAATAGCATTTTCTGATGCATTGCCCTGCCTTAACCATGAGTGCGACATAAGTGCTCGAGTGGCGAATTGTTCATACATGAATCTCACCTGCATTCCTATCGACCTGCCAAATGCCATTATTGTGGACCTGAGTCACAACAGAATTGATAACGTAGCGGATGGCCTATATGATCCAAGCTATGATAATGTTGAGGAACTGTACCTTGATGACAACATGATCAGTAGATTTTTTAGTAAACGTTTTTTTTTTTCGAGAGATTTTCGTAATTTGAAGGTGCTGTCGCTGAATTATAACAACCTCTTTGTGTTGCGATTGTATGGAGATTTGTTTCGAACACTAAAAGAACTCTATATAAATCACAATAAGTTAATCAGGTTACCACGACTCTCTCCTGATCTGGAAGTTCTCTCCGCAGATTTTAATCAGATCGAGGGTGATGTTTCTCTGGACATAAGAGCACTATACAATCGTTTTACTCTTAGTTGTCAGCATAATCGGATCCAAACAGTGTTTCTGAGATTGCAACCGTACCAGTTGCTGAATATTTCATTAAAATTTGGATACAACCAAATCACCGAATTCATTGTTGAGGATCTGGACCCACCGCCGATGGTCGACGAAATTTATTTCGACCTCCAGCATAATCCAATTTCTAATATATCCCTTAGTATATGGACTCCGCATGTGTTAAACATCGACAGTACCGACGTCCGTGATCTGTCACGACAAGTACACCTCAAGACACGTCCTGATATCTCAATGAACCAGTTGTACACAAGAAACAACTCACTTACCGCTCTCATTCAGCCGGACTGGGCATGGAACCTGCAGTACCTCAACGCGGACTTTAATGATCTTCGGCAGCTTACGGCAGAAACGCTACAAGGGTTCGGGGAGCTTCGGGAGCTCCATCTGGCGGGGAATCGCATTGCGTACATCTCGCCACCCGCCCTGGGGCATACCACGTGGCTGAAATCACTGTATCTGGACGACAACGAAATCACGTCCCTCCTTGGTGGCATATTTCTCAACCAGACCAATTTGATTACACTATCGTTGGCGAACAACAAGATAGCCTTCTTGCACCCTGATGACTTCATCGGGTTAACAGCGTTAGACAGTCTGCACCTCAATGGTAACAGACTATTCAACCTCTTCTTTGATTCTTTCCGCAGCATGCCTGCTCTTCGCACCCTGGATGTCTCGGAAAATTCACTTGTGAGCTTCGATCCAGGAGCTTGCGACGATCTCCTTGCTCTTCAAAATCTCAATGTATCGAATAATCGAATAATTGATATTGCGAATCTTCTTCAGAGCTGCACGTCCCTGGAGACTCTTAGCGCCGAATGGAATGAACTACAAGTTGTTTCTGGTGCCATGATTGGGCCTACCCTATCCAGGCTTGAACTTGTTGGAAATCCTCTGCACTGCGACTGTAGAGTTGCCGGTCTACGCTCTTGGCTGCTTGATCACGAGCCTGTTGAGTTTCCTCTTTGCAGTGCACCCACCCCCAATGAAGACCACCAAAATGGCAGACTCCTTAATGAAACCGATAACAGCTATCTCGGCTGTTCAATGCCAAAAGCAGCAACAGTTACCCCAAATGTAGACGTCGTCTCAGGCCAGAATGCTCTGTTGACCTGTCAGGCGTCCGGAAGCCCGTCGCCCGTTCAAAGTTGGATATCTCCCAATGGTACAGTAGTAACAGACGGATGGCAAGACAGGTTTTTCATTGTGCACTCTACCGATTTGACGATTCTCTCAACAACACAAACAGATGGAGGAGAATACACTTGTTTTGTTGCTAACGAACTTGGACAAGAAGACTCTGTACTTGTTACCCTGAAAGTCATCCCTGGGGAACCTAATCCGCCATTGCTGTCCTCAGCAAGAGAAATCATAGCCGCATTAGGTTGTGTCAATGCAGCGATTGTTGTGATTGCTGTTGGGGTCGTCTTGTATCGTTTCTGCAGACCGCGTCAAAGTAAATCTGAACCCCGTGTGAACTTCGAGGCTTCGGGAGATGGGTCGTCTCAGGTGGAGGTCAGGGGCTCTGTTGACTTGGGAAGTCGGTCACACCAACACAGTCTGAACACACAAGTTGATAGCGGTGACAAACAACATGTCTACCAAGACCTGCTGAAAAAACAAATTGCCGTTGAAGAACGAAATAAACAGCCACTGCCGACCGCAAATTGGTACCCTTATCAAGCAACAATACAGATTTATATGAAACTCCAAGTATCAAGAAAAAGAAATCACCGGACGCACCCTCGAAGGTCCAAGAAGACACTTACATCAATGATAGCGTGGTCCGTCACGCTCATCACGCTCATATACCTCACATCAAGGGCTCATCAGCACAGCCTCCCCGGTCTCACCACGTGGTAGAATTTAGTATGAAAGCAGCCAATCACCCTGGTCCTCCAGTCGATGATTCGCAATTGTATGACGAATACGAAGAAATACCACAAGCTGCTCCACAGGTCCAGTAACCATGCAGTGCTCAGACTCTTGGCAGTAAATCCAGGCTGTGTTTGTTTCACTCAAGATCGCGGGTCAGGGCCGTGTGATATTGTGCAGTGCCAAAACAAACGGAAACTTTCGGGGATGAAATCCATGTCGTAGCTCAGACGCTAGATAATGCCTGTTGTATACGGCTGAGTACCAGACTACGCCTGAACCGTGCCCGTGGTATGAATTCATCTGCAATATTTAGATTTTTGTAGTGACAAACTGTTTTATATATCATTTAATGGCCTTCAAATAAATAGTTTCAAGAAGCTTTTTAGGTTATTCATGATGATGTCATGATTCTGTAATGATTTTCGTCTTGCGCCATCTTGGATCTCACGTATCCACAGCGCAAGCAGAGTCTAAACCTACGGACTGTCTGATCTGGTGATCGAGATCTGGATATGTGTGAAACGGGCGGTTCCAGACTTTGTAGTTGCAAAAAAAAAGAGGAAATGGCCGAGCACACAAAACTTTGTACAGTGTTTTTCAGTTTTCTATAGTACTATTATTAAAGAAAAAAGAGGAAATCATCAGCTGATCAGCTGAAAAGTTGCAAGCCTGTGTATAAGATCATGGGTCTGGTCTACATTTTACCGGAGTCATTTTCCGGCAAAGGTGTTTGTATACACAAACAAAGTTTTTTTAAAATAATTTCAGATGAATAAGATTTTAGATGTAATGATAGTGCCTTTATTAAAAACAAATCAAATTAAATGTGTAAAATTTTCTGTTGATATCTCAAAATATCAGATTTTATGGTTTCTTGTCATAGGCCAGAGTACATTTTGTGCCCGGCGCAGTTTGACCTTTGGGGCTCTTTTGTAAACATGTGATGTCATTGGTCACATCGTCTACTGAATCACCTCACACATGTGTTGGTCCATGTATACTACTCAAAACAATTTAGGGAACACCGGATTTTTAAAATAAAATAGGTTTGAAATGTTCCATGAACCGGGATTTGTATTTGCAACCCCTCTCTCTTTCAGAAGTCATGTCATGAAATGTGTAATCACTACATGCATCCTTTATCATGCATCTGTTTCATTGTGAATTCTGTGAAACATTGTGTTTGTCTGATATAAATGATCTTGCTTTAACTAATATTATTCCGGTGTTCCCTAAATTGTTTTGAGTAGTATATATTTTAGTAAGAATTCTATTTATACGAAAAATAACAAATAAAGAAAAACACACACAACGATAATTATCTGACCCGAAACTAAGTAGGGCCTATATACAAACTTCATCCTGACAAATCTCTCTGATGAGTTGCTCTGATTTTAGAGAGTTAAGCATACACAGTCATAGAAGCAGTTTAGACAATATTACCAATGGTGTGCCCTTGTACAGGGTTATCTAGGATTGTAAATAATTTTAAAAGGGCCTTCGGCTCGGTCTTTATCGCCTGTGATCCACGCACAAAACCGGTTGTTATTACCTGCGGTACAGACCAAGCGTCAAACTGTTATTCACACTCATAAATGCCCGTATCGATTTCGTTTTCAAAATGTAATCAAACATGTAATTTTTGTTGAATAAAGCCAAATAGAAATGGGCAAATTCACGTTTTGGGGACACACGAAACACTTCCGAAGTACATGAGTCAGGCGCGTGATGCCAATCTTTGTCACTCTGATTGGTTGAAATCTACGTCGCGCGTGGCACAAAACAGCTGGTAAACAGCTGGCACATACGCGCAATGTACTCGCTATTTTGATAAGCCATCCGTTAATACACCCCGCGTGATTACATTTTGTCCTATCGGATTGTCTAAACTGTCTTGGGCATTTATTTTATTTTATGAATGTTGCTACGGCACTGGTTTATGTTGATATAGGATTGAAATCAACATATTCAAATTAAATTTGACTACAACTTCAGTTACTCTACTACTGGGATATATAAATTTGAAGACAAGGCGGGTAAAAATAGCTAGTTCAAAAACTAAACCTTACTTGGTGCAAAATTGATGATGGTATCAATATCTCATAGATATGTTATCAACATTACCAATGTAGTTATCTTCAACCCATAAAAATAGTCTTTAAAGATTCTGTAAGAGGTGGCATTTGGCACCTCATGAAGCAAGTCATTCCAACATTACTAATGCCGAAACCTTCAGCATACGAACTATAATTCACAAATAAGTTGGTAGCGATGGTCGGCGACTGCCGAAACAATGGATTTATAATTATGTACAATGTATATAAAGTGTAAAATACAAAATGTAAATCGTATTAAAATATTATGTGATTTATAGGTAGAGACCCTAGGCCCTCGTTACTTCCAATAAGGACAAAATATTTCCAATTACATTCTTCCCTACTTTTATAGGGAAAAAATCCGAAACACCACAAACTCAAATGACGTTTGAGTTTTACTGTAAATATTAATTTTCAAATCATATAAACAGATTCGTATTAAAATATTATGTGATTTATAGGTATTGGCCCTAGACATTGTAATTAAAAACATCTTTAATGTTCGAATGATATTGTTATAGATTTTTGTAAGTAGCCTACATGCACCAATCTTTATAATTAACTGATGGAAATCTTGCTTCGGGACTTATCTCATCATAGGAAATTTTGAATATAAATCCTTGCGAATGATTTAGATAAAATCAAATTGATATAAGAGTTTACACAGACACACTATACAGTGACTTATTAATGTATTGTATTGGTAATTCAAAAATAACAAAAATGTAATGTAACTGTAGTGTATAAAACTTATTGACGGTTTCAAGATGATAAGAGTATCAATCTTCTCTGAAATTATTTTTGTCTAAGGTGCTGTCAATTTTGAAAGTGATATCCTTATATCTTTATCGATTTCCTAAATTGAAAGTACAAGTTTATTACATAAGTCGTGTGTACACACGTTGCTAGCAGTTCATGACTGTTTTATTACCCAGTGGCAACAATGATGGCCAACAATAATGGCCAACAATGGGTTAAAGAGGCATTCTATAGCAAACGATGAAAACCTTTGTTTGCTTTGTTCTCTGTACGTCATGAATAGCGCCACCTCGCGTCGTGCAAAATTTGAAATTTAAAAACAAATTTATTAAAATTAAAAAATCCACTCAAGACACAAAACAAACTTAAAATTGTTTTTATTCATATCAACTCATAAAATAACTTTAAATATTAAGACAAAGACACCCTTTAATACAAAACATCTGAGTACAGCACCCCACTTTTCAGGTTAGTACCCCAGTTAGAAAACACAAAACAAACAGAAATCAATAAGTGCGCCGTATGAAATAATTATTTTGGACGATACAAAATCCATAGCCTACTCATTACTAACTCGTTGTGTATGCTTCTCAATGAGAGCGCGCCGCTTCCGCGTCGCCTCCAGTGCGCATGACCGTGAGTCGTGAGCTTCAACAACAACAGCTGACTTAAATTAATGATGTCAAATTTGCATAGTGGCGCAGTTTCAGCCATTTTGGGGGGACGTACAAAATTTAGATAATTTTAAATCAATCAAAACTTTTTTATCAATCAAAACTTGACTTTTACAACAAGACCCTATTTAGGCAGGCAAATTAAAAAATAAATAAATAATAATAATAATAAATGTCACACATCTTTTAATTTTGGATATAGGGATTGTTAAATATCGTCCATCATCCTATTTTCCTAAATTGAAAATGATGGTGAAAAATGAGTAAGTCCAGCTAATTAATATTTACATAAATGCTCTTACTTGAGAACGGTTCACCTGACGAGCCTGAAATTCGAAATTGTTTTATAAAAATGTGAAGAATGAAATAAAAACAATAAAATTTTCTAATTAGCATATTTAATTAATATTTGGTCATTTGTGCTTCATTATGTGTGCGTAATTGCTCTTTATAATAGGATAGAATAGCCACTGCATGAATTCGTCGCAGTTTTCACGAAGTGACATAAAACATGCCGTTCGCATAAAATACATGCAGTAATACATGCACAAGGCTGCAATCGGTCACTTCGTGAAAACTTAAAACCACAGTTGACTTCAATTTTACAAAAACTTCATTACTTTAATTAGAAAACTAGATAGTTTTGAGGATTAAAACTTGGTGAAATGAAAAGATAACAGTATTTGAAGTCCAAATATTGACTAAACTCATTTTCCAAAAATACGATTTTTTTAGCAATCCGTCACTTCGTGAAAACTGCGACGAATTGCACGTCGCATGTCGTTCCAAAATGTCACGTGACCCCCATACATTGCTGTTTCACAAAATGTCACCCGCCCCTTCACAGCTTGTAATTGTATAGCCTACATTTTCCTACTTTTCTCCCCGTAAAAGTTCCACTTTCTGTGTTGAATTAGGGTATATTTTACAAGATAACAAGTAAACAATAAACACTTGAAAACATAAAACTAACCTGGAAGGCGATATTCTGTCAGGAGGAAGTTCCTCACTCGACAGTAAAATCCAAGTCGTGAACAGCGCGCGGTTTTCGACACTATTCATCACCCAAGTTTAATTTCCTCTTAATTCAGAAACGTTTCTCATTTATTTTCTTTACGAACGACAACGACTCCTGCATATGTACATGTGCCAGCTAATATCACAAATGATCATAAACTTTACTTGGTAACAAGTTGATGATGGTATCAAACAACCCATTGGATCGTGTCTGTCTCATCAGGTGTTATTTTATTTCAATAACAGTAAAATTGTCTACAGTGTCTAAAATCATGTATTTTTAGCAGATAACAGACGACTGCAAATTTCCAATATTTCACTGGATGTGCATACATTCATTGCTCCAAATCTCCCAAAATATCGTTTCCAATCCTCACTTGACTACACTTTTCTTCCCCTAAGTGTGTCCTCTATCATCTTTTAAAGGAAAATCTGTGATATGTAGGCCTATCATTGGATAGCAAAATGGCAGAGTATATTCTGCATTCATTCCAAATTATTTGTGTAAAAACTGTCACTGAGCCCAGTTCAGTTGTTTAATGTATTTCTTGATTTGAGTCAAAGAAAGTATTAAGCATAGTCATTGAAGCAGTTCAGCCAACATAAATACCAATGTTGTACCTTCCCTTGAATAGGCCTATGTTGATTATCGTACTCATAAAAGCAGTTACTTCTTTACCATAACTACTCCAACATTTGAAATTTCGAGCTTTTGGGGGGATGAGTTTCTGACGCCATTTTGAAAAAAGTCGGATCAAGCCCATGTCAACAAGTACTACTACTACTACTACTAGTACTTCTAGTACTAGTAGTACTAGTGGGGCATTCCGAATCTAAATTTAAACACAAGATCTTCGGACCCCCAACCCCCAAAACACACGAACGATGGAATGATAAAATAACACATATCAAGGTACTGGTGTTTATTTCTTAATTTTATTGATATTTCACATCGTAACAACATGTTAAAAGTTGAATTTTTCATACCAGGTGTTTTACGACTTATTTATAGGCAGTGTAACGTTACACGGCAGACATTGCCTTGTGTGACATTTTGTCATTTGTAAAAGTTGTTCCAGCTCAACGTGTTGTAACAGTTAGTAATTATCGGTGAACAGCACTAAATTGGCAATCAAGCGGGTAAGAAAGTTCTATAAACCAAGAAAATATACATTTCACAAGTACAATACTTCCTTTATTGCTGAGCCCTATGACTTTATATACTTTTAGATACAATTTTGTTTGGCTATGGAGGAATGGTTCGGCAAAGTCAACATTTCAATGCAGTTAAAATTCGGGAGGGTGCCTCTTCTCTTCGTTCAGTCGGTCAAACAAAACTTTGTAAATTGTATATTGTGTATTGTTAAATATTATGGTCATTATACTTACAAGTTACATTATATCATCGTCAAATAGTTCGTTCTTCCCTCAGTCTAAAACTCCACCGGTGAATTTATACCTTCCGCGAATTTATGTTGCCTCTGAAGAGCTCTTTCAATGATTTTGTGTAAGTTTTGAAAATACAATACGCGCGCGGGACGTCCGGACGGCGCTATAACAATTTTGTGCAAAAATGTTGTATGATTAGTTTTTTAGAGTCTTTAGTTAGGTATGTATAGCGCCCCCATGCGTCAGATACAGAGGTACCGCACTCATACCCCGGGATCAGATAATGTACATGTCTTTACCCCTGGGAACTAGAAATATCCATTCGTAACGCTTAATAATTAGGTACGAGGAATGTCAAAAAGACAAGAAAAAGTAAGTCCGTGAGTACGAGTCTGTGTTTACTCTGGATAGAAGTTTTGACGTCTATTTCACTTCCGGATAAGAAGTGGTGCAAAAATCATTTTAATTTACATGTGAAAATGAGAGCGAAACAACGAGTTCCTGGGGAGATTTGTGCAGACTGTGGATCGCCTGGTAAGATAATATCAAGTTCCAAAATTCCTGTTAAAGTTAGTTTTTTGCCATCCCCATGTTGCATGTAGGAATAGTAGTAAGAAAAAAAAATTAAACATGACCAAATGGCATAATGTTATTACACAATGTGATGTAACCATATTTTGGTTCGTTTTTTGTGCCTAGTTTTCGGACAGTTTCCATGATTTGATGTATCTATTCATGTCTGAATTTGAGGGTGCAGATGACAAAATGGCCGGGTAGAATGTCGTATCTGGCCACCGCTATTTTTCATCAAATATAACTAGGGTTTTCAGTTGAAAAATTATTCCTTAACCAATATTCTCAATATTTATATCAAATTAAAGGTCTTGATGAAAGAAATAAAATGGTTTTTAAATCAAGAAAATCGGACGAGTAGTTTTTGAGGAATCCTGTTTTATTTAATCAAGTATACAGCATTCGATGAAGCGCGACTGTCGATCCATACACTGTGTACATCCCTAATGGCAACAAAACCGTTGAATCAGCCTACACACACCGTGATACACATGCACAGCGTTTGTGCTCGTTTCCCTCATAAGAGCTTTTGAAAGGGTGTAAAAAATACACTCTCCGCTCAAAACTAAACAAAATTACGGCTCAAAACTTTCACATGTGACAGAAAAGAGGTGTAAAATTAATTCAGACACCGTTCTTACCTTTCAACTTGAAGATTTCACCTCGAAAAAAACGGTGTTTATTTTTCATCTCTTCGTAACTTCGGTTGTAGAGTAGTTATGGAGATCGAGCAAGCACGGGTATGTAAAGGAGCCCTTTGACTCAATAGGGAAACCATTTTCGTGTCAATCACAATGTACTCGGACGCGGAGACAGCTCCGAAGTGGATGCCCTCAGCAGAGCGCGGCAAATTTTACGGGCTGAATGCGCCCGATCTCGGAACACTTCGCGAAAGGCTGGGCTGGACGAGAGTGGTTCATTCATAAAAACCTAGGCTTTTGCACGTACTTCCGATTGCTATTTTATGTACATTGGTGGATAGCTGAAACTATAAGCTTTCCAATGAGCTATTACATGTAAGATTTCGACAGGTAAAAGTAATATAATTTTTGGATTAAAAATTTTGATGTTTTTTGTTGCGGGCGATGCGCTGTGCGTGTGGAGGGCTTCGGTCAAGCACGTACGAACTGAAAACCCTAATATAACCAATAATGTGATCTTACCTACCTGGTAAGGTGGAGAACATATGGATGATGATGGACATATACTTCAAATTATTCCAGGATATTTTTTTCATGAAAAATCAGGCATTTTTGGTATACGATAACTTCCTCAGTCATGTCAGTCTGATCTGATAAACTCCACAATTAGTGACCAACACAGTCATAGTACATGCGTAGTGGCAACTATAATAGGATCCTTCTATTTTCTGAAGGGGAGGATTTTTTTAGAAGGGAAATCAAGTCCGAAAACCATCATAAAAGTGGATTTTAAAGATAGTTCTCGTCAGCTAGACCAGCAAGACTTTACACAAATCAGCTTCCACATGCGTCCTGTTGTATTTCATAAATAAAGAGGTGAGATGACTTCCAAATGACTTTCTCGTTCTTTTTTTTTCAGATCCAGGGTGGGCCTCATTGAATCGAGGCGTATTAGTTTGCGATGAATGCTGCAGTGTGCATCGTAGTCTTGGCCGACACATCTCACAGATCCGTGCCATAAACCATGGGTCCCAATGGCCGAGGAGTCTCAGAGAGGTGAGCTTACATCATCCCTATCATAGGGCTAATGTGGGTAATGCTTCTATAATCCTCCTACTTCTGGTACCTTTTTCATACAAGTTGATCCACCATTTTAAACCATTCGCTTTTGTGGTTTTGAATGGTGAAATAACTGTGTACAGTATTGATTCCCACAAATGGTTTTGAATGGTAGGTCAGCTAATACAAAACCTTGTTTGGATCTTTCCAAATGGTAGTACAGCTAATACAAAACCTTGTTTGGATACTTCTAAGTGGTGAATCAATGGACCCTCTATGCATTTGAATGGATTTGAATGGTAGTAAAGCTTGCTACCAACACTGTTCAAATGGTATCACCATGTGTGTACAAAACCAATGGGCATTTTGGTAAGTGGAAATTTTGAATGGTTTAAAATGGTCAAACAGTAGGAGGGTTAATAGGGCTGTGCATTTTTGGTTATTTCGGTCGGGAACCAGATACCCGAAAAAGGAAATCTTCAGTTACCCGGGTACCCATAACACCCATAACACCCATAACACCCATAACACACATAACACCCATAACACACATAACACACATAACACACATAGGTAAAACTTGTAGCTTTGCATGGTGAAGAGGATAAGTAAGACAAATTGCGGTGACACCATGTGAAATTCTCAATTGAATAGTAATTATTTCTGGAAAAAAACTGGAGATTACATCTCAACGTTTTGGTCAGTATGCTCTGATCGTCCTCAGGAGAATGCCGGACTATGGCACTCTTAAGCAACAGCATTTCCCAGAGTCCGGCATTCTCCTGAGGACCATCGGAGCATACTGATCGAAATGTTCTCTTCAGTTCTTTTCAGAACTAATTACTACTCAATTGAGAATTTCACATGGTGTCTCCGCAATTAGTCTTAAATAACATAACCCGAATGTATAAAATAGCCAATACAAACACGGGTTTCAAACAAAAGCCGGCAAGTCTGTGAGAGGCTGTGTTACTTCTAAAACCTTCATCCTAGTTTTCTTTATTTTGTCAGCAAAAAATCAGAGACTTCCATTTGTGTGGTTTAAAAAGTTCAGTAGGAATTTTAAGTCATTTACAGGAAATTGGAACCGAAAAAAGGAACCAGTCAATGACATTTTCAGTTGGGTATCCGGATACCCGGCACAGCCTTACTCCCCAACTTCCTCGCACTTCCTTTACCTTCTCCCACCTTCTCCCAGCCCCCACTTCTCCCACCCCCACTTCGCCCACTTTTCCCACTTCTCCACCTACTCCCACTTCTCCCATGTTCCCCCACCTTCTCCCATGTCCCCCACCTTTTCCCATGTCCCCCACCTTTCCCCATGTCCCCACCTCCTCCCATCCCCTCCCACCCCCTCCCAGTACAGGATGTCCGAATATTTACCTTTCAAGACTTTTGCAAGTGTCTTTACAAATAAAACAGGGTGTTCATTTAGCAAACGGGGCGTCCAAAAGACACCCAAAGGTATTGCTGGCTAATACTATGATCAGAACTCTTGGAATCCTTATTTTTTCAGATGGTCTATGCACTGGTCACCAACGGTGCCAACTCAATCTGGGAGCACTCTCTTCTCGATCCTTCACAAGTCCGCAGCGGCAAGCGCAAGCCCTCCCCCAAGGATCCCATACAGTAAGTCCTGAGGTCAATTTCATGCAACTGCTAAGCAGAAAATTTAGCTAAGCAAATACTTTTGCTAAGCAATTTGAAATGGACAACCAGCCACAGTCTGTACATTTTGTATGATAAATATGCTGGTATTAAATCATCTAATGCTTACCAGCTCTATCAAATTGACCCCTGAACTAAAGGTCACTTCGATTGACCCAACTTCACCCCAGTGGACAATTTAGCATTCATGACTTTTTTTGGTTTGTTTGTTTGATTGTGAATTTGTTTGTTTGTGTGTTTGTCTGTGCATTTGTCTGTGCATTTGTCTGAATGCTGTTTAACCCTAACTCCCTAGGCCCATTTGCTTACACATAACCTGAATCCTTCCTAACTCCCTAGGCCCATTTGCTTACACATAACCTGAATCCTTCCTAACTCCCTAGGCCCATTTGCTTACACATAACCTGAATCCTCCAACATCCTTCAGTAGTAAAGCAAGCACATGACATGTATGCACACATGTGTTTCTAATCTGCGATGGCCTTGCAATCACTACAACAAACATGGATGTACATGTACATGTACCATGGAAAGGCAAGTATGCCTAATAACCTCAATCCTCCAAAATCCTTCACTTTAGCAAAGAGCATGTAACCTCAATCCTTCAAAATCCTTCACTTTTAGTAAAGAGGATTTTGGAGGTTAATGCAACAAACAAACGTTTGTACATTTGTATGAAGAGTTTTTAAATTTATTTTTTTATTTACTGTCAGTCACCCTAAGGCCGTTCCAATTTTATTAGTTGGTTTACGGTTGGTTTACTTATTTTGTTGAAAAATCGAAAAAAATAAAAATTGGAAATCCGTACTTTTTTTGTTTTGTTTGCCCGGCGACGAATATTCAAAACATTGGTCTGAATATTTGAAGAAAAAAAATAAAATAAGTTGATTTTTAGTGTCGAGAAAACGAATTGCGAAAAAATAAAAATCGTGAAGGCTACATGTGTACGTGTCTGTGTACTTGAATACCATACGTTTCGATCACGCATCCATACATGCCGTCCTGATGATGTGCATCGGCCCGGCCGGCCGTGCGGCGCACAGTAAGTTGCTTGGACGGTAGTTATATCCGACTCCGTGCCTCCCTCATGTCTTGATATCAAATAGATACAGCGCAGCGGGGCGTGCTTAACAGCCCATGTGCACTGTTCGATGCTAGACCAGCGGCGTGGGATTGGGTGTTAGACAGGAAGTGTAATACGCGATGTAAACATAATAGTTTGATACCCGTCCCTTAATACTTGTATGTAAACAAAATGCCATGTCGCACGTTCGTCCTGTCAGCAAAGAATACTTTTCTGAATTCTATGACTGTAAAGGAGGGAGGAAAGCTGGATAAACGCCTTATTGCCGTCTCCCTTGATGAAAGTATTGGTTCATTGTCCAATGCAATGGGCATCGGTGAACAATCCCTTACAATCACTGCAAGTGCCGTTGACATGACTGCCTCCGGAACGGCTAGAAATGTGATAACTGACGTTAGGCTAAATAGTATAGTAATAGTACACCGATGGCTGTAATCCACAACTTCATTCGGGTGGAAATTTATCGAAATGAAGATAAACCCTGCGGACAAGCATGGAGGAAGGAAGAGAAGCAATCCACTTCTACTTCTGCTAGTGCTACATGTACTGAAGAATGTCGTCTCCGACCGCCACTTTTTAAGAGGATTTTTCCAACCACTAACCAAGTAAAAAAATATTCTATCGTTTTTTTGGGGGTACAGAAAGCATAAACTATCTTTAAACTCCACTTTTTTTAAGTTTTATGATGGTTTTCGGAATTTATTTCCCTTCTAAAAAAAATCCTCCCCTTCAGAAAATAGAACGATCCTAGGGTAGAATGTCGTATCCGACTGCCACTTTTTCTCATTAAATATAACCAATAATGTAATCTTACCTACCTAGTAAGGTGGAGAACATATGGATGATGATGGACATATACTTATTATGTACAATTATTCCAGGATATTTATTTCATGAAAAATCAGGCATTTTTGGTATACGATGACTTCCTCAGTCATGTCACTGATCTTGTCAACTCCCCCATAAGTGACCAACACGGTCATTGTACATGCGCAGTGGCAACTAGGAGCCTATAATAGGATCCTTCTAGAAGGGAAATCAAGTCCGAAAACCATCATAAAAGTGGATTTTAAAGATAGTTTTCGCTTTCTGTACCCCCAAAAATCGATGGAATCATTTTTTAACTGGTTAGTGGTTGTAAAAAAAATTGCAAAAATCCCTTTCCAATTTGCAGAAACAATTATTAAAATAATACAAAATAATAAATAAATTATAATGGGTATTAAACAGAAATTTAAAAGATGCAAAGTAGGCTTATTATAACTGACATGGAATTGCGAGACGGAGGCAAATCCCAGTATAAAAAAACAGCTTATGATTGTCGTCCAATGGATTTACATGTACATGTATACAACACTTACCATCATTTTTTGTTTTCCCAGTCTGACAACCTTTTTCAGCACCTAAAAAATCCGTAAACCAACTAATAAAATTGGAATGGCCTAAACAAGGATAGTAGCCACGAGAGTGTAATAGGGGTTACATATGTGATATGTCATCCACCAATAGCCACTAGAGTGTAAGGGGTTACATATGCGATATGTCATCCACCAATAGCCACTAGAGTGTAAGGGTTTACATATGCGATATGTCATCCACCAATAGCCACTAGAGTGTAAGGGGTTACATATGCGATATGTCATCCACCAATAGCCACTAGAGTGTAAGGGGTTACATATGCGATATGTCATCCACCAATAGCCACTAGAGTGTAAGGGGTTACATATGCGATGACATAAAACACAATAAAGGGGGCCACTTTGCATCCGTCACGTTAGCAGTTTTTCCAATGGTTGTTATTTATTTTTAAGTACCCGAAACGACCAAAAAGTGTTTCAACATGTGAATGGACATGTAGGCTTATACGAGAACTAATTTGAGTTGATTTTTTGATTTTTGATTTATTTTTTTACCCTCAAATTTCCATAAAAATTGGACGGAAAAAGTTACCTCACTTTTCCGTCCATTTGTTGATGGAAATTTTAGGCTAATTAAACAAATAATTTTTTTTTTAAAGTAATAATCAACTCAAATTATCTTTAGGATAAGCATACATGTCTATTCAAATGTTGAATTTCTTTTTGGGTGGTTTCAGATATTAAAAAAAAAATTACAACCATAAGAAAAACTGCTAACGTGACGGTAGGAAAGTGGCCCCCCTTTATTGTGTTTTATGTATTATGTCATCCACCAATAGCCACTAGAGTGTAAGGGGTTACATATGCGATATGTCATCCACCATTTAAACAAGATTACATTTGTTGATGTTTTTCTTCAACTTAACCAGTTCGCGTCGGAGGCCGTGTATACACGCAATTTTTTTTTGCACCGTGTTTTGGAGAGCGTCTAAACACGCCACAGGAAACTCCGGAATATTTGTATGCATGCTCGGTTCAGCCATGCGTGCACGGTGACATGCTCGGAAGTGCCGGCCACCCGCTGTGGAAGCTTCCATTAACGTGTGTGTGGGAAAAAGAAACCCGCCACAGGGGCCCAGAAAAACTTTTTTATTCCCGACGCGAACTGGTTAAATAGATGGTAAGTTGGTGGAAAGCAATCAGCTGGAAGGGCATTCCATCTTGACTCTTGATTTTGTGTTTGTGCAACACAGTGGATAATCACTGTCTTTTTGTTTGTTTGTACGTATGTCTGAGTGCCTGTTTGTGCAGCAGTGGTAAGCCTTGCTGATTGTCTGTTTGTTCATTTGTTTGTTTGTTTTTGCATTTGTCACCATGCCTGTTGGTGCAGCGAACGCAGAGGATGGTAAGCATTGCTGTTTGTCTGTTTGTTCGCTTGTTCGCTTGTTTGTTTGTGCCTTTGTCTGAAATGCCTGTTTGTGCAACAAACACAGTGGACGGCATAGCTTTGATGACTCTGCTGAAAACTGGAGTCTTCGTCACAGCTTTACCAAACGCCGCTTGTCCGGCCGGAACGTGGACCTCGCACTTTCAAGGTCGTAAGTTGGGACCTATTTTAAAGCCACCATGATGAAGCAGCATACTTATTTTGTTGACCAGCAGCATCGGTCAAACGTAGTCTAATGCAGTGTAATCCATCCATACTAACTTTAACCCTCCTAGGGTCAAAATCAGTCAATATGTTGATATACTTACCAAGGTACATCTAGTGCACTTGAAAGTCAAACACTGTCAAACCTTACGTGTAGTAAGTACATTTACAGGTCAAAATGAGTCGACTGTTTTTTGACTGGTAAAAGCATTATCTGGTATTATTCAGGGTGGTCAAAATGACAGTAAAAACCAGTCAAAAATGCCCCTGTGTGCACATTTGGTTTAACAGACAAAACAGGCAGATGACTGGTTTTGACCACTATAGTTACTTGCCATGAGCTAAGGTAGGAGGGTTAAAAAGAGGTGCTCTAAGCAAATATCCATAATTGACCTTTCACCATTTTTAGAGAGGTTATGTCATAACAAGAAACTAAACAACATACATTTCATTATCACAACCCCAGGAAAATATTGTAAAAAGTCATTTTGTCCAAACTCCCTTTGTGTCGATTCGAAAAAGCCTAAAGTCCACTGGAGGAAAATGAATGGCCCTCTTACACTTTCACATGCAACAACGCCTATATGTTCGATGTTATTTACACAATTTGTGGACAATACGTGACTGATTTTGTTTACTAATGGCATGGAGTGCTGTGGCCGAGCGGTTTAGTGCATCAGATTTGTGTTCCGATGACTGAGTCGTCAGAATGTGGGTTCGAATCCCGACTGCGACCGTGGTGCTTGTGTCCTTGAGCAAGACACTTTACCATAAAATTGCTTCTCTCCACCCAGGGGAAAATGGGTACCTGTGAGGGCAGAGTTGGTTGTTGTGTTTGATTAGCCCTATATGCGCCGAAATGGCAGCAATTGAGCTGTATACTCCCCAAGGAGCTGAGATGGTTTCAGGAATGATTTATGAGCCTGATGAGCAGGGGTAATAATATAATGCGCCTTGAGCACCAGTTTGATGGATACGTGCGCTATATAAGTCCACATTATTAGTAGTAGTAGTATTATGACTTTGCAAGGGCGACATCAGGAAGGTGATTTTATATTAAACATCAGAGGACTATTTGTTTTTTTCAGCCAGAGTATAAGCCAGGATTTGAATACAGGGCATCCAAATGTATAACTTGCAATGCGTTTGCATGTGTTTTACAAACAAAACAGGGTGTCCATTTAGCAAACAGGGCGTGCAAAAGACACCCAAAGGTATTGCTGGCTAATACTATGGACCTCAGGTTTTTTCCTGAATTTGAGTTAAAAGGAGTTTGTTTGGAGAAAGTGACTTTTTACAATATTTTACTGTGGGTTTAACTAATAAAATGTATGTTGTTTCTACAAATCTCAAATGTCTTGTGTAATGTGTTTATGAGAGACTGTATAATAAGTAAGATTTGTAGCTTTGCATGGTGAAAAGGATAAGTAAAGACTGTTTGCGGTGACACCATGTGAAATTCTCAGTTGAGTGGTAATTAGTTCTGAAAAGAACTGGAGGTTACAACTTGACGTTTCGATCAGTATGCTCTGATCAGTCTTCAGGAGAATAGTCTTCTTAGGACACAAGCTCTCTCAAAATGGAAAAAGGTCTATTATTAATATTTATTTAGAGACCCACATTAATAATGAATATGTGATTTTCCATTTTCTTTTTACTACTTTCACTTTTCTAACTATCAGTTTAACTTGTACCTAGAAGCAGGCATATATCAGTGATAAAGGGAAGGTGCAACATTGGTAATGACCAATATTATCAAATAACATTTTTATCTCAAAGCTGATTTGGTGTAAAGTTGGTACGAGTAACAATTATTCTATCCGAAGTGCGTTCATATTAGTGAAGTAAAGAAACTTTGTAAAATTAAATTTCAAACAGATGCCGTCTGGCAAATTTTGGAAAAACATAAAAACAATTTTAAAAAACTGTCCTGAGAAATGATTTTGTCTGAAGTTCTTTCATCTTGGAGATATTAGGCCAAAAACTATAGTCTCCTGTTTCTGGTCATCGGTTGGGTTCATGATCGGTCACTTCGTCAAAACTGAAAACCACAGTTGACTTAAATTTTACAAAAACTTCATGACTATAATTAGAAAACTAGATAGTTTTGAGGATTAAAACTTGGTGAAATGAAAGAAAACAGTATTTGAAGTCCAAATATTGACTAAACTCATTTTAAACAAAAACACAACTTTTTAGCAATCCATCACTTCGTGAAAACTGCGATGATATGTACATGAACGTAGCTGAATTCAAATAGATGGCAACTCAAAACCTATGAATGAGAGGACCTTTTGTCATAAAACTTTCAAAAGTTAAGTTAATTTTGTGATATATTTCTTGGTAACTGGAGGGTTGAATTTAACTTATCATTCCAATACGGTACCTTCCCTTATATAACTGAGTTCTTACACAATGCAGACATTTTGGTCATGTGCCCTGAATTCACAGTGACAATCACTATGATGTAGGTGACAGTCTCATAGGCACCAGTCTATTTTCATCAAAGAAGCTGCATTCTAACAGTCATTGACTTGAGTGTGTACAAAATCAAAATGGTGGATGCGTGTGAGAGATCTACAACTTAATTTCTTAAGTTCCAAGATTTATTCTGCTATTATTGTTGAATGCAATTTTGATTTTCTAAACTTTAATTTAAAGAATAACGCTAAGATGTAGTATTGGTATTTTTGGAAAAACTGTTTCTAAAAGTATCCTTACTTTCTTTGAATCAAAATATACATTAAACAACCAACCTGTGAAATTTTCAGTTGAATCAGTCATCATGAGAAAATTTCCTTTTCAAATTTGATTTTTCTTTCATACAAACCTAGTCAATAGAGGGCGGTATTTATTTCTTTAGTAGACGTTACTGAATTTAATAACAATGATAATAACTGTACCCGGCACAAAATGTACACTGGTCTATGACAAGAAACCATAGAATCTGATGATTTGAGATATAGCAGAAGAATTCTTAAATTTATTTATTTTTAATAAGGCACTAAAAATTACATCTTATTCATCTGAAATTTCAAAATGTTCTCAATGTCATGTGGAGAAGTACAAAATGTACAAACTCTGCATACAAATGCACACACTTTTGGCCGGCTGGAAATCACCCTGGTACTCTAAAGGTCACGCAAAGTGTAAACAGGCCACATGGTCTATAGTGTGTCACGTTAACAGTATCTTGCAATTCATGCATGCAATTTCTCCAGAGGTAATTATGCGTGAGTTGTAGTGTAACTCTGCACATGGAATGTTACATGCGCCAAAGTGCCCTACCAGCAAGACAATGTGTCGTTTCACCACTAGAGGCTTATGTACAATGTACACTGAGCAAATTTTCTTTTTAAGGGGCGAGACTTGCATGCTTAAAAATGTCTCCAGACTACATGTAATATATATACATTCCTTCACCTCCACTACCAGCAAATTAAGTAAACTTGCCTTGAATTTGTAATCTAAAATATTTCCACACATATTGAAAGGGGTCTTCCAAAAATGGCAACATTTTCAAGGTATTTCAGAGAGAGCTAGTTTTCAAAAACCTCTCCCCCCAAATTAGTATTTTTCAAATAAATTCTCTCCGTCAGTCTCTGGATTCTAAACTGCAGGTATGAAGTCAACATTTTCAAAGATGGACACACAATTCCTCCCTCCCCCCCCCCCCTCGTTACTCTCTGTGTTACACTATCATAAAAATGTTGTCAATATTGGACGGACCCTTTAAGCTTATTATTTTTTATGATTTTGTTTGATTTTGGCATGAGTATTTATTTTGCCTTAAAGGCACAATATCGTCACAACCAACAGGGCATGGAATCGGAGTGCTAGTTTTAGATTACCTTTAATAGTGACTTAAAATAATACCCCACATGATAAGGTCACATTACCATTGCTGCTGCATAAAATGAGCCAGTAATTTTCAGTCACTGTGTTCATCTTAAACTAGGACACTGATTCCATGCCCTGTTGAAAGTCTGCTCTGATCGTGACGATACTGCCCCTTTAAAGATGTATTGCCCGTTTTTTCCACTACATTACCATCGATTTCCTGAAATTTATATTTTCATTGGAACAGTGATAATTTTCTTATAGAAAAGAAAACAAATATTTGAAATGCGATAGTTGGAAGCTTAGTTTACCAATAAAAAAGTGCCTAATTGAATGAGGATACAATAGACCCCAATTGGGGAAACCCTTATCTTAAAAATTTGTTACTGTAAAACTATGCTTCTCATGAAAATTTTGAAAAATGTGTCATTTAAAATCATTTGTTCTCATTTCTCAAGTTAAATAGCAATGTTTTGATGAAAAAGAAAATTGACAGAAATTGCCGTCAAAATAGCCTAAAACATGGGCAATGCATCTCTAACCTTTTCTAACCGAGTACTCGGACATGAATTCATCTATTGTGCCAAGTGTATTATTAAAAATGGTGTAATATACAAATGCAAACTTGGTCACATTTGTTGGAACACCTGTCACCTCATATAAAACCCCATGCACCCCTACCCAATGTTGGAAGCCCATGCTTTGACTCTTCATATAGTGCAAAATATTTCACAGGCCTCCCAGCGAAACCTATAAGAACCTATAAGAACCTATAAGAACCTATATTTCAAAATTGGAACAGGTTATTTCTCCCCAGAAAAACCCACATTAACCTGTATTTTTAATCTCCTGCAACACGTTTTCAACTTTATCATAAAATCCTCATGGCTTTGAAGAAAAATTACTTCCTAAGTATAAAGAGATGAAGCCAAAACACTAGCCAAACTGTAACATGTGTACCGCTCTTAGATTTTCTGCTAGACAGGGTATGGGGTAATGTACAATGTACTTTGTTGCAAAAAGTGCTCAGAAGGTAGGCAATTTACCAAAAACTTGTTACTTAACACTGCATAATCACGGGAAATAACCTATAAAAGCCTATATTATGGCATTTGGTAAAACTATAATAACCTGTATTTTGCTTTAAAAAACTATTTAAAAAAACCTATATTTGGGAGATTAGGCACTGGGAGTCCTGATTTCATCTGCAAAACTTTCATTGTACGAGGACGCTGGGTTAGTATTCTAGCTAATTGTGACCAAAATTGTCTCTTAAAATACTTATTTTTGCTCTCAAAACATAAATGCTATTAATTATGCAAATTGTTTCTCAAATTTGACTATTTAATACCAAATTATCTTCGATCCAAAACAACACATTCATGGGAAAATTATGAACGCAGAGTGCGGAAAGTATGGTGTATATAAGGGATTGGGTTAATCCGTATAATGTTCAGTGGCAGAGTAACTGCATGGAACTGATGACAGAACCCCTGACTTGCATTTCAGGGTCACGGCTGCTTATTCAGAAGTTATATTCAGAAGTTTACAGTCAAATGCTGTGTTATCTTGCTGTTTCATCCCACCCACCGGGCCCGTGTTGCCAACTGGAATGAGCCCAGAGTGGCACCAAATTAGGCATTTCCCCTTGTACCAATTGGACATGATTGTACATGTTCTTGCTCACGGTGAAATAGCCCGATTAGCCCTGTTACTTTCCAGCTGTGGTATTGGCCCAACTATTCCCACCGTGCATGAGCTGTTGAGGGCACATGTTGTTAGATCACTGTGGGCAGCAATAGTGCGTCACGTTTGGAGTATTTTGCAATTTGATGTGCATACACGCGGAATATCTCCAGCGATCATTGGCTGGCAGAAGTACACATGCGCTTAGTACCATAACATACGTCCATAAAGTATGCGCACAATGCTCACACGACGCAAAAGTGGCTATCATCAAGACACTGGGTGCAAATTTGCCACAAGAGGGCTACGATGTGCACTGAGCGAATATTTAGCCTGTCCCTTCTACAGTGTTGCAGTTACCATCATGTAGACCTGTGATAGTACATGTACATTACAGTTGGTCTTGTCCCAACAGTAATTACAACTGATGCTATAGTTGGGATGTGACAGCCCCTCTCTGACTGACCCCTTAGTTTCTATAAATCTATAAATTTTCTATAAATTTCTTGTATAATGTGTTAAATAAGATTTGTAGCTTTGCATGGTGAAAAGGATAAGTAAAGACATTTTGTGGTGACACCATGTGAAAAAAAGTCTCTTTTGAGTAGCAATTATTCTGAAAAGAACTGGTGGTTACAAGTTGATGAAATTCTTGCATCGGGTGATAAACAACTGATCTAATTTTGCCCTACTCCGACGTGTGTATAGCACTGCATACTCGAATATCGATTCCTGGGTTCAAATCCCGCCTGAGTCACCTGTGAAGGTTTCTTTCACAGACACTCGGAAAGCACCGAGTATACAGTGCTATACACACGTCGGTGGAGGGCAAAATTAAATCAGTTGATGGTTACAACTCAACGTTTCGATCAGTTCTTTTCAGAACTAATTACTACTCAGAAGATAATTTTTCACATGGTGTCACCGCAAACAGTCTTTAGTGAGACTGTAAATATTTCTACATTCATTTCCTGACATTATATTCCACAGTAGAATGGGATATAGACACTCCAAAACACTGTTATATACATGTACAGTATTGATGACTGAAGGGGTCGTTGTCACCTAGGGTACTCCCCATTGGTACCCAGGCAATCTCAAACCTATGTAGGTTTGTGTACTTTTATGATTGCCTGGGTACCATTGTAATGCAGAAGGGGTCGTTGTCACCTAGGGTACTCCCCATTGGTACCCAGGCAATCTCAAACCTATGTAGGTTTGTGTACTTTTATGATTGCCTGGGTACCATTGTAATGCAGAAGGGGTCGTTGTCACCTAGGGTGCTCCCAATGGCACCCAGGCAATCTCAAACCTATGTAGGTTTGTGTACTTTTATGATTGCCTGGGTACCATTGTAATGCAGAAGGGGTCGTTGTCACCTAGGGTACTCCCCAATGGCACCCAGGCAATCTCAATCCTATGTAGGTTTGTGTACTTTCATAATTGCCTGGGTACCATTGTAAGACAGAAGGGGTCGTTGTCACCTAGGGTACTCCCCAATGGCACCCAGGCAATCTCAATCCTATGTAGGTTGGTGTACTTTCATGATTGTCTGGGTACCATTGTAAGACAGAAGGGGTCGTTGTCACCTAGGGTACTCCCCAATGGTACCCAGGCAATCTCAATCCTATGTAGGTTTGTGTACTTTCATGATTGTCTGGGTATCATTGTAAGGCAGAAGGGGTCGTTGTCACCTAGGGTACTCCCCAATGGCACCCAGGCAACCTCAATCCTATGTAGGTTTGTGTACTTTTATGATTGCCTGGGTACCATTGTAAGGCAGAAGGGGTCGTTGTCACCTAGGGTACTCCTCAATGGTACCCAAGCAATCTCAATCCTATGTAGGTTTGTGTACTTTTATGATTGCCTGGGTACCATTGGGGAGTACCCTGAGTGACAGCAACCCCTTCAGCAATAGAAGATGGGGTTGAATACTAAGCCTACTGGTTTGATGTATTTTGCTTGTTTGCTCCCTGCAGTCCTTCCAAATCGGAGTTCATACGCGCCAAGTACCAGCGGCTTGACTTTGTGCATCGGCTGAAGGATGAAGACGGTTCCAATGTCAAGGATCTCAGCAAAGTGAGTAGGCTTGAAGTCTATCCACTCCTTGCACAGCCTGTAGAGGGCGCCCTTATCACACAATCAACAGCTTGCTGCCCGGGCATTTAGAATACATGCGCTATTGACACAATTCACATGACATTATTTGACCAGAAATTAATTTGTCATACTGCATCATAAACTCATTTATACACTTATTTACTCTATGTATATCTATTATAAAATTACGGCCCAAAAAAGTCTCTGGTTTCTGGTCATCGGTCGGCTTCAAAATCGGTGTGGGAACATGCTTTTTTTTTTTTTGGTAATCTTTTTTTTACCAACAGGGAAATGTGTGATACATGCTTGACTGGGTACCATCGTAAGGCAGAAGGGTCGTTGTCACCTAGGGTACTCCCCAATGGTACCCAGGCAATCTCAATCCTATGCAGGTTTGTGTACTTTTATGACTGCCTGGGTACCATTGTAAAGCAGAAGGGGTCGTTGTCACCTAGGGTACTCCCCAATGGTACCCAGGCAATCTCAGTCCTATGTAGGTTTGTGCACTTTTATGATTGCTTGGGCACCATTGTAAGGCAGAAGGGGTCGTTGTTACCTAGGGTACTCCCCAATGGTACCCAGGCAATCTCAAACCTATGTAGGTTTGTGTACTTTTATGATTGCCTGGGTACCAATGTAAAGCAGAAGGGGTCGTTGTCACCTAGGGTACTCCCCAATGGCACCCAGGCAATCTCAATCCTATGTAGGTTTGTGTACTTTTATGATTGCCTGGGTACCATTGTAATGCAGAAGGGGTCGTTGTCACCTAGGGTACTCCCCAATGGCACCCAGGCAATCTCAATCCTA
Source organism: Zoroaster sp. YZ-2022 (assembly GCA_029582265.1). NCBI lineage: Eukaryota > Metazoa > Echinodermata > Asteroidea > Forcipulatida > Zoroasteridae > Zoroaster > Zoroaster sp. YZ-2022. Next base: position 5,007,302 of record CM055818.1, on the reverse strand, counting down.
TGTAGGTTTGTGTACTTTTATGATTGCCTGGGTACCATTGTAATGCAGAAGGGGTCGTTGTCACCTAGGGTACTCCCCAATGGCACCCAGGCAATCTCAATCCTATGTAGGTTTGTGTACTTTTATGATTGCCTGGGTACCATTGTAATGCAGAAGGGGTCGTTGTCACCTAGGGTACTCCCCAATGGCACCCAGGCAATCTCAATCCTATGTAGGTTTGTGTACTTTTATGATTGCTTGGGCACCATTGTAAGGCAGAAGGGGTCGTTGTCACCTAGGGTACTCCCCAATGGTACCCAGGCAATCTCAATCTTATGCAGGTTTGTGTACTTTTATGATTGCCTGAGTACCATTGTAAGGCAGAAGGGTCATTGTCACCTAGGGTACTCCCCAATGGTACCCAGGCAATCTCAAAACTTGTGTACGTTTGTGCCTGGGTACCATTGGTGAAGTACCCTGGGTGACAACGACCCCTTCAGCTGTATTCACACGAGGTGAGAAACGGCATTTTAAAAAAATGTATCAATGGTATGTTTTCCCTTTATAAATATTAACTCTTTGGTTAGTTTTGTTTTTATTGTTGTTATTCTAGCAACTTCACTCCAGCGTAAGAACTGGTAACCTGGAGACATGCTTAAGACTCTTGTCACTGGGAGCACAGGCTAACTTCTACCATGTGGTAAGCTTACAGGTTGTCGCCATTTTGTTTTACCACCAGCAATCATTTCAGAATGATATTCTATCACTCAACAGAAAGTGTACCATATACCCTCACTAAGATATTGAATGACTCCAGTACAGCGGATTATTGTCATTTTACTCTTCACGATTTAATGATTGGGTCATGTATTCTATCTAATGCCACGATAATTGTTAATCGATTCAACCATTCAACAGCAAAATCCTTTATAGTTTATGCGACCCGTACAGCGGATTATTGTCATTTCACTCTTCACTATTCGATCCATCCCATGTGTATTCCATCTAATACCACAGTAATTGTGATCAGTATAGACTAATAAGGCTTAAATGTCAAAAACAAAAGTGTTGTATTTTAATGTACAAAAACAGAGCATTAACCCAAAAATCCCCATCCAGTCAAACTCCAACACCAGGTTTTGTTGGAATCTGTTAGGATGGGTACTGGACCCCTAAACCTTGATTGTCTTTTACACTGGGTTAGGCATACCTCCAGAATCAGAGTCCAACAGTTTGTGTGTACAGTTTGCCATATGGTGTTGGAATTTGCAAGGATGGGTATATGGTTCCTAGTAAATTACACTTGGGAGTTAGGGTTAAAGGGGCAAACAAAGTACAACTTTTTGTCCCAGCAGAAGGTCATAAGCAATAAAATGGCTCCTTTGAAAAAAAGTAGGGCAGAACTGTTTGTTGCTAGAATAACTTCCAATGTAATGACAAATGTAATGACAGTTTCGGTCAGTTACCCCTAGCAGCGGTCGATACTACCACTAGTCCTCGAATCCGAGGCCAGTGGTTTTAGCAGCAGGACTACTGGTTTGGGTAGTCTGATGGACTAGTGAAAAAAAATGAAATAAAAATACGCATAAAAACATTCAGTATGATCTCAGCAAAAACATGTTGCTCGTCAACTCACAGTTCATTTCTTTTTCTTGTATTTATATTCACTTTTTACTATAAAAAAAAATAAGGACTAGTCAAATTTAGACATAACTAGTCCTGTGGGTTACCATAAAATTCAAGTTAATTTCGACCCCTGCATGTTGACTATTAAACTACTTGCCTTGTTTCTCTATAGGAGAAAGGTAACACTCCACTACACGTAGCGAGTAATGCAGGACAGAGCTTACAGTGTGAGTTACTCATGGCGTACGGTGCAGACCCAGGGGCTATGGACACGAACGGACAGACTCCAGCCGACTTGGCCAAGTGAGTGATCTCTTATGCCTAAAAGAAATTTCACGCTGCGTTTCATTCACTTAAGGATTCCCATGTTCGACATACATTAGGCCAAAAAATAAAGTCTCTGGTTTCGGTCGGCTTCAAAATTGGTGTGGTGACGTGCTTTTTTTTTTTTGGTAATCTTTTTTTGGTAAACAGGGAAATAAGCGATACATGTATACGCGGGGACCAAATTTCCCATATACAAAGTATGGTGGCTATTAAAGAGAAACCCAAAAATCAGGTAAACATTCATATCCCAACATGTATACATGTGAAAAAGTTGTTTGAAACACAGCAAGGCAGAATTCCAATCGATCCAGCAGTTTTGGCTTCATAGTAAAAGTAATAGTAAAAAAAAATTAAAAAATTAAAATGCCAACGTGCGGTGCTGAGGTGACGCACAGAGACCAGAAACCGGAGACTTTTTTTTGGTTGGCCTTAGCCATTCTGAACTAGTCTTGGGTCAAGACGTCTGTGGCTGCTTTGTTAGAACCGCACGGCATGACTGACCATCTGACTTTCATAAACATCTTGGATATTCGATCTTAAATTTCATTTCTTTGTTTTCCTCTTCACTTTTCCGAAGGAACTAAGCTATCAAAGCTGTCTGTGTGTAAGGCAGCACGCCTTGATAAATTCATTATAAATAGTCGCACAAAGAAATCACATTCTCACAGACGTCTTGGTCCTAAAGCATATTGATTGAAACTTCGAGTTGTAACCTCCAGTTTTTTCAGAACTAATTACCACTCAATAGAGAATTTCACATGGTGTCACCGCAATTAGTCTTACTGGTCCAAGAATTATTTTACACATGTGCGCTTAAGCCTTTTCCCAGGTCATGAACTTGGTCCACCACTTGTGAACACAGGACAAACAACGCAACATAGTGTTACAGATAGTACTGCTTGACTACTAGATCAAGTGAAATATGAAGAGTGGACATATTTCAACTTATGATGACTGTATAAGCCACCGTTAAGAGAAGCGTCCACTGCACTTTACCTGTGTTTGGTCCCACATCCTGGAGTCTTGGCCACTTTCCAAGACAAACATTGACAATTTGACTCACTCAAATTTGTTTTTGTTTTGGTGTTTTGTTTTTCCACACAGAGAGGACGGTCATCTAGAATTAGCAGATCGCCTTGTTCAGTGTCAATATGAACTCACTGACAGACTCACCTTCTTTGTGTGTAGCAAGAGACCAGGTAAGATTGAGGCTAAAACCCTGTTCACACTGGACTTTTCTGTGTCAAACTGACAGAGGTCCTGGTAAACTGACTACACTGTGACAAGCCTATGTAGTAAGAGACCAGGTGAGATTGAGGCTAAAACCCTGTTTACACTGGACTTTTTTGTGTCAAACTGACAGAGGTCCTGGTAAATTGTGTGCAGACCAGGTAAGAATTGAAGCTGACAGACTCACTGACAGACTCACCTTCTTTGTGTGTAGCAAGAGACCAGGTAAGATTGAGGCTAAAACCCTGTTTACACTGGACTTTTTTTGTGTCAAACTGACAGAGGTCCTGGTAAATTGTGTGCAGACCAGGTAAGAATTGAAGCTTAAACCCTGTTCGCACTGGACTTTTTTGTGTCAAACTGACAGAGGTCCTGGTTTTAAACTGACTATATTGTGTGCAGACCAGGTAAGAATTGAAGCTTAAACCCTATTCGCACTGGACTTTCTTTGTCAAACTGACAGAGGTCCTGGTAAACTGACTACACTGTCACACAAGCCTATATATGTAGTAAGAGACCTGGTGAGATTGAAGCTTAAATTCTGTTCACACTTAACTGTATTTGTTAAACTGACAGAGGTCCTGGTATTAAACTGACTACTTTGTATACAGCCTTTGTAGCAAGAGACCAAATGAAATTGGGTCGTAAAGCCTTTTCACACTAGATTTTATATGTTACACTAACAGAGGTCCTGGTTAACTGACTACACTGTGTACAACATATGTGGTAAGAGACCAGGTAAGATTGAAGCCTAATCCCTGTTCGAACAGGGTTTAGGCTTCAATCTTACTGGTCTCTTACCACATATGTTGCACACTGGACTTTCATTGTCAAGCTGACAGAGGTCCTGGTATTAAAACTAACCAGTGTGTAGCCAGTTAGGACCAGCTAAGGTTGAAGCTTAACTCCTGTTTGCACTGGACTGTTTTTGTTTAAACTGACACAGAAATGTCTGCTAGAACAGATATTCAGACTGGTTCCAAGACTTGCGATGTGCTGCACTATGCACATTACAGTAAGGTACCAGTCTACAGTGATCTACTCGTCAGTTGTCCAAATCTTGGATAGATGAAGTCACACGACAGTGTTTCATTTCAACATTATACAGACAAAAAAGGACAAACATTTAAGCAGAGTTTAAAATAGTTTCAGAAAATCTTTCCATTCTTGAACATTTCATTTTATGGGATTTATTATTGGCAGATCATATTGGTGGTCAGCATTTCCTGATCCCAGAGATGGCAGATAGCTCTCTGGATCGATCAGATGCCGCCGAACAGGCCAGGAAGAAACTACAAGCTGTAAGTAATCTTTCAGGCGTTTAACCCTTTATTCATCAGTTAACCCTCCTACTACTACAACGGTCAAAATCAGTCAAAATTTGGATATACTTCCCAAGGTATATCTAGTGCACTTAAAAGTCAAACACTGTCAAACCTTACGTGTAGTAAGTACATTTACAGGTCAGAATGAGTCAACCGTTTTTGACTGGTAAAAGCATTGTCTGGTATTGTTCAGGGTAGTCAAAATGACAGCAAAAACCAGTCAAAAATGCCCCTGTGTGCACATTTGGGTCAACAGTCAAACAGGCAGTTGACTGGTTTTGACCTCTACAGCAACCTCCTACTAAAGTGCAGCAACAGTAGGAGGGTTAACATTATATGTGACCCGCTCTGTGAAAATGAGTCACATGTCACACCATGCATTTTACACGTAATGGGCGATTGAATGTTGAGAGGGTGATATTTTTTTTTTTTTAATCTGATTTTGGGTTTTCATGTTTGTTGACATCATTAGGATCTAAATTTTCATAATATATTTACATATTAAAATCAATTATTTTTTGTGAGTAGGTTGTTTCATTTCTGTCATTTGTTTTCCTTTCGAATGCTTGTTCTACGAATTCAATTGTGTTAATTATGCAAATTATTGATGATTAAAAATGGCATATCTCCATAATGCTATATATTACATACCTCTAACATATACCAAATTAAAGCTGATGATGTACCCTTTCCATCCACATAGAAATCTCAATTTTTCGACTCAAAAGTTTTTTGCAAAATTTTCACAGAGCGGGTCACATATTTTTCGTAAAATATTTAAATTACTGATAAAATTTACATTTTTATTATAAAGTATTTCCACAAGTTGTATGTATAATTATTTGGTAACTGTAATTACTATTTTCAAAATGTTCAAAATTTAATAAAAATGGTTCAAAATGTTCGCTTAACTTAAACTGTCTGAAAAAATCCTGAAAGTGCAAGTTACGACCTTGTTGCACATACATGACTTGATTTATGGTAGTTCCCAGACAGATTCATTCATCTCATCAATCTCATCAATCTTCTCTATTTCAATTTTAGCTCAGCAATCATCTGTTTGAGGAGCTAGCGATGGACGTGTACGACGAAGTCGACAGACGGGAACTGGACGCAAGTAAGTCAACATTACTCCTGTGATGACCCTTGACAAACTCGCCCCCCGTTGGAACAAACTCGCCCCCCACAAACTCGCCCCCCACAAACTCGCCCCCCCACAAACTCGCCCCCCACAAACTTGCCCCCCACAAACTTGCCAACCACAAACTTGCCCCCCCATCAAACTTGTTCCCCCATCAAACTTGCCCCTGGCAAACTTTCCCCCGGCAAACTTTCCCACGGCAAACTTTCCCCCGGCAAACTCAATGAAATGATTTCTCTCTGTTTGATTCACTCATTCGCTTATATTAAATCAGTCTCATTAGTGCCAAATAATTTACCGCATGACATAATAAGATATGATTTATTAAATTAGTCACATAATTTACAGTAGTATGGGTCTGGGGGCGAGTTTGCCGGGGGGGCCAGTTTGTGGGGGGAGAGTTTGTACCAACGGGGGGCGAGTTTGTAAGGGGCGAGTTTGCAAGGGGGCGAGTTGACTGGCATGCGTTAAATGCGTTGGACTTGTGTTATGATGGCTGAGTCATCAGAATGCATATCTTTTTGATGACGGTTCTTGTATAAATTTTGCCTAAAGGAGTACCACATAACTCAGGAATACTTTTAGGATGACTCCTGCACCCACATCTGTTGGCCTAAGAATTAAAATTTTAAATAATGGATCAAGAAAGAAAAAATTTAAAAAACAAATATGTGAACCTCGGTTTTGTTTAGCTTCAGTATTTTGTCAAATGCTGTTGTTTTATTCTTGCGACAGTTTGGTCGTCACTACAGAAACCTAATTTCATTGGTGCCGATCGGACGGTTCCCTTCCTGCCACTCAACCCAGAGCTGTCCTCTACGAGAAACCAGGTAATCCAACATTAAAATTTAATAATAACATTAAAGGGGCAATATCGTCACGATCAACAGGGCATGGAATCGGAGTGCTAGTTTTAGATTAACTCAATGACTAAAAACAATATCAACATGATAAGGTTGTATTACCGTTGTTCCTGCATAAATGAGCCAGGAATTTTCATCTCAAACTACGACACCGATTCCATGCCCTGTTTAAAGTCTGCTCTGATCGTGGCGATACTGTCCCTTTAAGACATTTTTCTTATTACTTGCCGCCACATACCACACCAAAAAACAAAGTAGTAGGATTTCTAATTTGTGAAAAAAGTATATATATATTTTTATTTTTATTTTATTTATTTTCATTTTTTTTCAATTATCGATGTTCCAATGAGAATGCAGGAAATTGCCAGAAACACAGGCAAGACATCTTTTAGTTGATGGTAAAATGTTTTTAAGGTGTATATTTTACTTTAATCCCGGCATAAATGTGCTAACCTTAACTTACCCTTGTTTATTATAATGAAAGGGTCGTCAAAAGCTTGCTCGGTTCAGTGCAAGGGAGTTTGCCACCCTGATCATCGACATCCTGAAAGAGGCTAAGAGAAGACAACAGGGTACCCTCTCACTCACTCGCCCCTCCGTCGATAAAGGTACTTGCTTTGCTTAATTATTAAACGGAAGGTACAGCATTGATAAAGGGAAGGTACAACATCGGTAATGTTGGCAAAACTGCTTCTGTGAGCATGCTTACTCTCTTTGAATCAAGATATACATTGAAGGGAAGGTGCAACATTGGTAATGTTGGCCAAACTGCTCCTATGAGTATGCTTACTCTCTTTGAATCAAGATATACATTGAAGGGAAGGTACAACATTGGTAATGTTGGCCAAACTGCTTCTATGAGTATGCTTACTCTCTTTGAATCAAGATATACATTAAAAGGAAGACAGCATTGGTAATGTTGACAAAACTGTGTCTACGGATATGCTTACTCTCTTTGAATCAAGATATACACATATGTTTACTGTACCAATCTGAAGAAAATACGGCCATGATCCGTTTCTTAATTAGGCTATTTTTAATTTGTTTTATTTATTTATTTTTTTTATAAATAACTTGGACTATGGAAAAATTGTTTAAAATCGCCCGGCAATTACAAAGTACACAATAACATACAACGAACTGAAAATAATGATCAGCAACTAGACTGATACATTGCGCAAAATATATCTGCAAAATAGTCTGTGGACGAACATCAGGAAAAAAGCAACGCTTTTGAGTACGTATTGAGTATGTATTTATGGAGTATCTATGTATGATTATATGTATGGATGCGTCAATACCGACATTTTACCACAAGTGTATACTTCCTTTTCAACCCTTCCTCATTCTAGAAACCGTTGAAATCCACCGTGCACCCCCTCCCCCACTACATGAGAAGCCACCCCTTAACAACATCAATGTCTTCGACGACAACGAGCCGTTGTATGACAGCGTCGCGTCTGATGACGACGAGGGCGGGGATCAGGCCCAGGGCAATGATCACTCATCACTCGGTGCGCTCCACAAAGACTCGACAAAAACACAGGTGGGTGGGCTGTAATTCTTCTTTTTTTTCCAAAGTTTGATCTTCAGACAATTCTAACATACAAGTCTGTGATTTCTCAGGATTTTTTCCTGATTTCAGGATTTTTTTTATAAATTTCCCATTACCTCAAAATTTTCTTGAAAGAAGCGAAGCAGCCACCAGCGAAAGAAAGAAGTAGCCTGTGTTAATAATAATAATAATAATATGTGGACTTATATAGCGCACGTATCCACCAACTAAGTGGTGCTCAAGGCGCATTCTTTTACGTGCATTACACAACACACGGGACCTACGGCTTTACGTCCCATCCGAAGGACGAAGCAATTATGGTTAAGTACCTTGCTCAAGGACACAAGTGTCACGACCGGGGCTCGAACCCACAACCTGCTGCTGGCAACACCAGAACTTGAGTTCGGTGCGCTAGACCGCTCGGCCACTCCAAACCTCTAGTTTCTTGTTTGTGGGGATGTGGAGAGTCTGTAAATCCTCCAAAATTAAACATCCAGGAGGTTTAGGGGTCTTTGTCCTCGAGACCAAAGGGAGACCCAGGCCCGCTACCCATTTTTCACACCCCTGAACATAAACCACGCCATGCTGGTTGCAATGATCATCAGAAGGCCATTGGAAATGTATTTGACCGCCATTTTCTTTAAGGATTTATGCAAGAAATTAGAAAGCTCGGGGCTTGCCTTTTAATGTACGTGTTGTAAAGACTCTTATTAGCAAAGTCAATTTCTGCCTCAAGAATTGCTTTTGAACATAAAAACCAAGCAATTTAGCTTAAATTACGCACAACGTAATGCCAGCTTTGGAACCAGAAGTAGCGAAAAGAATGAACTTACTACCAATGTATTATGTATTACGTATCAATGTATTACGTGTCAACTTACCAACAAGAAAACCATTAACATCTTACAACTAGCTTGTAAATAACTCTGTAATTATAAGTGGTAAACACCTCCGTTGATGCACTTGAGTGGAAAGTTGCTGTAGAGGTCAAAACCAGTCAACTACCTGTTTTGACTGTTGACCCAAATGTGCCCACAGGGGCATTTTTGACTGGTTTTGACTGTCATTTTGACCGTCATTTTGACCACCCTGAACAAAACCAGACAATGCTTTTACCAGTCAAAAACAGTCGACTCATTTTGACCTGTAAATGTACTTACTACACGTAAGGTTTGACAGTGTTCGACTTTTAAGTGCACGAGATATACCTTGGGAAGTATTTTAACATTTTGACTGATTTTGACCCTTGTAGTAGTAGGGTTAAACACTGTAAATAGAGTCAATTGTGCATGTTTACCAGTGATTAGCTTAATTCCCTATAGGGACAGCTGCAGTGCCCTCTATTGGTCTTGCCCAAAGCAAATAGATAATTGTTTAAATTTATCAGGATGTTATTAATTTGAGGTCATTTAACAGTACTGCAGGTTTTTTTTTTTTTTTTTTTAATTGTGAGGCTCCAGGTATGGTTTGTGTCAATTGTGGGAAGTGGTGTAAATGATCGTAAGGAAAGGGGATTTCCTGAAGGCGTAATTCCTGAAGGCGTAATCAGCAAGCTAGTGCTTTGGATTTTGTATCCTTTTATTGGCGGCCATTTTGTTTTCCTGCGCTTGTTTCATACTGCTTGGTTTGCTGTGAGGCCGGGTACAGCACCGGCAATGTAACGTCACACAGCCTATCAATCGAACAGCACTAACTACCCTGCCTTTCCTTGACAATTGTAACTATGTCAGTCACGTGCTTAGCTATTTTTAGAACATTTAATTGTATGTCACATGCCAACAAATTAAAACAAAAATGACAGGGATTCGTGAACCAGTGCAAAAGCTTTTAAGTACACATAGGTGATTGTGCACGAGTACCAATTGCATGCACACTTTTTCCAGTATAATGTCATTTGACAGTGATGTATTTCATGACAAGACTATTTGATAGAAATGCTAAGCAGGGAATTTTGCTAAGCGATAAAAAATGGACTCCCAGCCTGAGTACACACATTTCGGATGTAAGTTTGGTTGCTAAGCCAGCTTAGCAATTTTGTTCAGCTTAGCAGCTCGGTGCAATTGACCCCCTAGTCTATAACTGGCTGACAGATTAGTGGAAATGAAACTTCCTTGAACACGGAGTCCCATGGTGTAAATCGGATCTATAATTAGCCGCACCAATTAGATGGCAGTTAATATAGTCTTCCACGTGAACATTAATGTACACGTACTATTCTGTCCCTCAAGAGCCATTTGACTGGTGACTATGGTAAAAAAATGGTCACTATATAAACGCTGCCTTATTCTTATCTTTCCTGAGAAAAAAAAACCTGTCTGAGGAATAATTTGTTGTCGTGATGGCTCCTGCGTTGGAAAGGGTTTTCACACTGGGTTCGTCTAAGAAGAAGGTAATTCTTGGCTTCATTTGTATAATTTAGACACTGAATTTGTCCGTTTGGTTTGTTGGCTAATTTTGTTCTCGTCCGAAGAGAGAATTTGTCTGAAGAAAAGAGTCATCATTTAGTTGATTTTCATTGAAAGGCAGAAATTGAAATGTGTTAGAATTTTTTTTTTGTCAAGGGTTGTCAACAGATTGGTGTTACTTTCCTCATCTATGGAACCGGGTTCGAATCCCACTTGGATCCCAACTGACATGTGGATTGGGTTTTCAGTCCCTACCTGATAATGTTGGGTTTCCCTAAAATATCTTTCTGGGATTGTCTTGAATGTTTTTAACAATTTCCTGTGAGTTAAGTAAATAATTGGTTTATTTAATTAGGCACCCCCCCCCCCTAAAAAAAAAACGTTTTTTGGTTTCTGGTCTCTGCGCATGTCACCTCAGACCTGTGCGTCGGCATTTTGATTTTGATTTTTTTTTGCTATGAAACCATGTCCAATTGCAGCCAAAATTGCTGGATCGATTGGAATTCTGCCATGCTGTGTTTTAAATGACTTTTTTCACATAGGGGTATGAATGTTTGCCCGATTTGTGAGGCCTCTCTTAGCCACCATACTTTGTGTATGGGAAATTTGGTCTGGTTCCAATAACATGTGTATCACGAAATTCACTGGTTTGGAAAAAAAAAAAAAAAAAAGTGTCACTGCACCGATTTTGAAGCCAAACTATGACCAGAAACCGGAGACTTTTGTTCTTGGCCTAAGGTCCTTTTGTATTTTTAAAATTTTTAATGAATAAAATGTCTAGTGTCTATTTTTTTTTTATGTACAATTGTGTCATTTACATGTGTGAGTATTAAGTACAGATGTTTTATTGTAATGTACATTTGCAAGTTTATATGAAATTTGTGTAATATAAATGTATGACTATTTTATTTTGTATTACATTTCTAAAACATTACTGAGTTTTATTACCAGAAATTTAATTCTTTGGAATACATTTCTCTGGCAATTTAAAAATAGGATCGCTGCAATATGTTGTACAAGTTTGGAAAACATTCATATACCATTTCTCCTGAGGACGATCAGAGCATACTGATCGAAACGTCGAGTTGTACCTCCAGTTCTTTTCAGAACTAATTACTACTCAATTGAGCATTTCACATGTAATGGTGTCACCGCAATTAGTCTTACTTATACATATACCAATAGTGCTTTTTCTTGAAAAAAATAATAAAAAATAAAAATCAATTCCAATTTTGATTTTTTTTTTTTTCTTGAAAAAAATAATAAAAAATAAAAATCAATTCCAATTTTGATTTTTTTTTTTTTTTTTTACAAGTACAAGTAAAGACTGTCTACGATGACACCATGTGAAAATTATCTTTTGGGTAGCAAGGGTGTGATTTTTCCGGATTTTTACAAATCGCAGTGTTGTGATCCACCGGATTTTAAAGATTTAAGCAATAAAGGAAAGTAAAGCAAACGCTCAGAACTATAGATTTCACCCCAGCGCTGTTCACAACAGCGGCCCCAATACCCATAGAAAAATTTACGTTGATTTTTTTTCAAAACTGCCCAATCACACCCCTGGAGTCGTAATTAGTTCTGAAAAGAACTGGTGTTTACAACGTGACATTTTGATCAGGATGCTTCGATCGTCTTCAGGAGAATGCTCAGAGGAGAATGATCAGAGCATACTGATCGAAACGTCGAGTTGTAACCAACCGGTTCTTTTCAGAACTAATTACTACTCAAAAGATAATTTTCATATGGTGTCACCGCAAACAGTCTTTACTTATCCTTTTCACCATGCAACAGGTACACATCAGGTACACATCTGAAGTAAATCCTTGATTCCTTGGCAATTAGGTGTATGAGTATTGCTTATAAAGCCCACAAGAAAAGAAAATGTGCAGTGCGCCACACCACATGAGATGATATCGGCACTAAAGCCATTAATTATCCCTTGAAAAATGAGGGTACATCAGCAAGACACTTGCTAGATGTTGAAAAGGTCTCGGAAAATCCTAATCAATTTAATTGATTGCGAGGATTAATGAACCACGTAGTCAGCAATTCATCCTTCAAAGCAACCAATTATCTAATAATGATCTGGGCACCAGACTTCCTCTGTAAAAGTCTCGTGATTATTCTCATGTGAGCCCTAACTTCTGGAGAACCAAACAGTGTCATCGTGTAGACTCCTCCTTAAGCAACCATCACTGCTAATTTGAATAGGGAAATTGATACACTCTTCCTTGAGGGAGAGACTATACTTGCATAGGTCAATCCACCTAGATTAGGTTACAGTCAATGTTGCATTGTTAAGAGCAGTTCTCATATGAACTGGCTTGTCGGATTTGTTATCTGCATAATGTGGTAATTATAGCATCTTCATCTAAAAGTAAATGCGCATGCTCTGTTCCAGGGATAATAGTCTGGTGCTCGTACTTCTATTTTACACTTCACTGTACTGTTTGTCATATTTGTTTGTCATGGAAAACTTACACTAAGTACTCAAGCACTCGTAATCACAGCCAAGTTTACGTACTCGTACTTGACAAAAACTCGGGCATCAAAATCTTTCAGGAAGATAGTCTGAAGAGAAATGATAGTGCATGTTTGCACTGATAATATTGGATTAATCTTCATAGATGAGATAGACAGCAAACTTGACAACAGACATTTTGCTGTGTCTCGGGCTTGGACTGTCACATCAAAAGTAGATAGTGTTCCAGTTGGCGACTTGAGGGTGCTATTTCCACCTCTATTGTGCCTCATTTGATGGGTGGAACGAGAATTTATCTGTGTGCGGATATGTCCAAAAGCGAGAATTGTCTGTCAAATTTAGTGATATAAATACATGTAAAAAGCTTTTTCAAAACGCACAACAGTCACAAATCTTCCCATTGAATTGTCATGTGTACAGAATTTTTGTCATTGTACAAGAATCAAAAACAGCAAACCAGCTTTGTTTAGTTAATGGTTTTTGATGGAATACTCAGATGATTTCCAGGAATTCACACCATTAAATTACTAAATGGCATATGTACATGCGTAATGGATACTTGTGCTAACTAGCGCGTGGAAGATTCCGGAAGTCACTCGGTTGTAAAATTCAGAACCACTCAGTGTTGTACTCGTACTCATATTGGATAATTGTGTTTTGCATTCTCGTATTTCCAGTTGCATTCAAGACCGTGTGCTTGACTCAATTTGAGTGAGGTACCTATTCTCACTGCCAAGCATTTCAAGAACTCCTCCTTGCCCTCAAAGCCACAGGCAATAACTCATTTTACTTGTTGTCACAGCCAAGAATTTGTCTCACTTGTACTCAACACCAAGAACCCATTTTCTTGAAGTCACAGCCAAGAATTTGTCTCACTTGTATTCAAAGCCAAGAACTCATTTTCTTGTAGTCACACCAAGAATTGTTCACTTGTACTCGAAGCTAAGGAACTTGTCACTTGTACTCAAAGCTAAGGAACTTGTCAATTGTACTCATAGCCAAGAACTGGTACTCATGCTCAATTCACTTCAATAACATACTGCAACCACTCTTTATAAAGAGCTTGGACACCGACACCTTAAAGAGACAACTATCTGCAATCCACTACTTCAGTCATCTGCTACATACCATTCCTTCCATCCAACATGGCCACCCGCCTCCAATTTAAACATTTCGCCCCATTTCAAAATAATTTCCCTTCTTCGCAGAGCGCCAGCTCGGACCTCTCCGACGAGCCCATCACACTCAAGGAGTATCTCCAGGTCAAGAAACAGCTGGCCTCGGCTGACGCTAAGGTTGCTCAGCTCTTGGCGATGAACAAGGATCTCAACCAAGATGTCCACATGCTGCAGTCGATGGTATGTTCACATTATGGGATTTCTGGGGGGAGGGAGATGGGTTTGGGGGAACTTGGAATGGGGGTCCTTACCAAGGATCTCAACCAAGATGTCATCAGGCAAGCTCGGTGATCGAGAGATCAAGATATCTGCACTAGTAAGCAGGAGTTCATGGATTCGATTCCCGTCCGAGAGGATTTTCCTGCAGTCGCTCAGAAAGCAGTGAGTATACAATGCTTTATACATACGTCATTGTAAGGCCAAAAATCAAATCAATTGTTGAATATCCTGACACAGGAATTTCATCAATAAATGTTATTTTACCAGGTTGGCAAACTCAAGGAGGAGAATGAGCAGCTGCGGGCAATCCAACGACGCATGGACTTCCCCCAGAAGACTCGAGACCTTGAGAGCTTCCAGAGGGCAGAGGCCGGTAACGCCAACCGGTCATCCCGAGGCTCCGGCCGCCCCATGTCCATGATCGAGTCACGCTCCATGATGAAACCCTTCAGCATCGTCCCAGAGAGTGCGTCTGTGACTGCGGCCAAAGAGACAGCCCCCGAGGGGAAAGGCAGGGGCACCAATGCCAACCTACCACCGATAACGGATACTGCAGATGGCAACGAGGTGAGTTTTTGTTTTTGATGGTCGACCATCGATTTTGGATCTGAGCTATCTAATCAAGGACGATGATGATAATGATGATATTCGGTATAACCAAATGTTCGATAAAGTGGTGTTCATTATAGTGATTCATGGCTGCAATGCCGGTACATAAACTGGGAGCCAAGGGTCACGTTCAGGATAACCAAATGTTCGATATAGTGGTGTTCATTATAGTGATTCATGGCTACAATGCCGATACATAAACTGGGAGCCAACGGTCATGTTCATTATATACAATTGTTTGTTACAATGGTGTCCATTGGCTCTGCATTACACTATAAGTGGCCACATTATACAGGTGGCCATATTATACATGTTTATCCGTATATGTACCACAGTAGTCAAGACCAACAGAGGCTGGCCAGTTACATCTTAGTAGCCAGCCATCCAATCACTAAAATGTTCTATTAGTCCAATCAGCTCTGGACATAAAGGAGCCCATAAATTCAATAGAACATCATGCAGTGGACATTTTGGTTCATATACAAGTGTATTGGAATCAGAAATAGCCTGGACCCGATGGTATGGTTACTAAAGCTTGAGGTTGTTAGCATGACTTCAGGGAACTAAACGATATAACCCTGCTTTTGATCTCACAGACAGAGGATGCCTCGGGGAAGGAGGAGAGACCAGTCAGTCAGGCAGGCAGCGATTACGACAATACCCCGACCCAGCCAGCAGAAGCCAGGTCAGTCAAAGGTCAAAAGGTTGCTATAAGTTTGAAAGTTGGCGTGGGGAGAAACCATGATAACACATTCAGTTGAAATGTTTTTGTTGTCAGTTGTTGGTCAAAGCCTGCAGAAACCTTGATTCAATTTCACTGTGCTGCTTTGCTTAACATGGGGGTACACCTCTTCGGCTTGTCAATCAATCAGTACAAAATTTGACCATTAACCCTCCTAGCTCGTACATAGATTGACCATTAACCCTCCTAGCTCGTACATAGATTGACCATTAACCCTCCTAGCTCGTACATAGATTGACCATTAACCCTCCTAGCTCGTACATAGATTGACCATTAACCCTCCTAGCTCGTACATAGATTGACCATTAACCCTCCTAGCTCGTACATAGATTGACCATTAACCCTCCTAGCTCGTACATAGATTGACCATTAACCCTCCTAGCTCGTACATAGATTGACCATTAACCCTCCTAGCTCGTACATAGATTGACCATTAACCCTCCTAGCTCGTACATAGATTGAATAGATTTGATTAATATTAACCCTCCTACTACTACAAGGGTCAAAATCGGTCAAAATGTTGATATACTTGCCAAGGTATATAGTGCACTTAATCCTCCTACGACTACAAGGGTCAAAATCAGTCAAAATGTTGATATACTTGCCAAGGTATATCTAGTGCACTTAACACTCCTACGACTACAAGGGTCAAAATCAGTCAAAATGTTGATATACTTGCCAAGGTATATCTAGTGCACTTAAAAGTCGAACACTGTCAAACCTTATGTGTGAGAAGTTCATCATAGGCTGGTACGCAACATTTCATGAAGACTTGACTCATGAAAAAGTGTCCAGAACTTACTTGTGAATGGACATGCATGTTACTATGGCAATCTTTCTCCAGTAAATGTTGCAAACCACCAACAGACAATTGTTTGCTTACCACCACCACCACAGCCCAAGTCAGCCAGACACTGCGGACGCCGCAGGGTCCCCAGGCGCATCCAGTTCCCCCACGGCAGAGCTGTCACCGCGCAGCGACGGCGGGGAGGGCGTCTCCGACAAGGCCCCCACCCAGGAGGACATTGTGTCTGCCACCGACAAGATCACCAAGAGAATCCAGACACTGTTAAACGTGGCAACCGATGGCAAAGTTGACAGGTGGGTTATTTTGAATGAAAAGCAATTTTTGGTTATTTTATGGTGTTCATCTGGACTTATACAAGAAGACTACCAGAAGACGACATTTTTTGATATTTTTTATTTTAGGATAAACAACCAAAATAGGCAGGATAACATTGGTATTTTTAACAAAATAAATTGTCAAAGTTGACTTAAGGCCAATAAAAAAATGTCTTTGGTTTCTGGTCTCGGCGTGTGTCACCTCGGACCCACGCATCAGCATTTTTCGTTGTCTTTTTTTGTTGTTGCTATGAAACAATGTCCAATTGCAGCCAAAATGGCTGGATCGATTGGAATTCTGCCGTACTGTGTTTTAACTCTTTCACTACCGAATTTTTGTGCATGCTGTGACCGAAATAAATTTCACACATACACACCGCATAGACAACATTTGAATAAAATAGTTGTAACTAGGTTTTTCATAGTCATATACCCATGTATTATACATCAAAATGAAGCCGAGGACATTGTAAATGTGAATCAAGTCTCAGAATAATTGTTTATTCAAGTAATAAAAATATGGAAGCTGAGATATAGAGGGCCGATTTACATGATGTTTACATCGAGCCGCTGACAGCGGCTTGCGGGCAGCAGCAGACATTTTTCAAGCCGCTGTGAGCGGCTCACGGTAGCGAAAGAGTTAAAGGAGTTTCTCACATAAGGGTATGAACATTTGCCCGATTTGTGAGGCCTCTCTTAGCCACCATACTTTGTGTATGGGAAATTTGGTCTGGTTCCAATAACCGCATATACATGTATCACGTATTTCACTGGTTGGCAAAAAAAAAGGCATTACCACATCGATTTTGAAGCTGACCTATGACCGAAATTTTTTATTTTTTTGGCCTAAGCCTTACTTGGCATAATTGTCACAGGCATGGAATTTCATATGGACAAGGCCACTATTCGTGAGTCAAGGGCACTTCCATTAGAATATCAGAATGTCTATGGGAACATTTTGAAGGGGAATCAAGGCCGAGACCAGGGCAACTGAGGCCATGGTCTCTGTGGCCTCAATGAAATTCCAGGCCTGTAGTCAAACAGTATTCTGAAAAATGTATCTTTATTCTCTCTCATCTAGTTAAATGTTCGGTCACTGACGTGTCACAGAGTGGGATAACACCTTCATTTATCAATCATACCAATTCTGCTTAGAATGAAATTGAAGTTCATGTTTACATTATAAATTGCAACGTTTTTATTTTATTTCAGTTTTGCCTCATGTTCTGATCATATTCGATCCGCTGTGAATGAAATGGCCAATCTATTTCCAGAGGTAAGTACGGAGAAATACTAAAATCATTTGGCTTACATCCTGTGCAATCTTTATACTATATAAAATCAAAAATATATATATTCCGTGTAGATTTTACCATGCCATATTTAATTGAATTTGGTCATCATTACTAGGCTTGGGCGGTTCCACAATTTCTGGAACCGGTTTGGTTCAAAAAAAAAGACTCGGTTCCGAGTCGGAACCGGTTCCAAGAGATTCAAAGAAAAACATAAGGATTACAGAAAATAATAAAACATATGGTCTATTCAAACTTCGTTGTGTCCCTAATACCATAGGTCCTTGCTCTATGCTAATACGAAACGAAGCAGTTTCAATTTTCAACCGCAAATGCAGTGATGATAATGTTTAATTTAAAATATGTTTCAGAAACTTTAAAGAAACTTTTTGGAAACGTTAAGCTAAGTAAGATATTTGTTTCCATTATCCTACCGTGAGCAAACAACTGTCAACGTTACAAGCCGTGCGAGTACATGCCATGGCTTTGCATGCACATGCTTCAGGGGTGTTGGAGCAATTAAGCAATTATACCACCCCCTATGCACAAGGTACTGTACTACCGTCCATGCCTATTGAAATTACATTAAGAACACTAGCAACATGACTAATTCGTCACAAGATTATCCATATTACGGGGGCCACCTTGATCATTCCACTTCACAAGACACGTGCTGTCAACATTTTTAACAACATCTCCATTATAACCAAAGTATCCATGTTATGGGGCCACTTTATAAACAGGGGTTGGAGCAATTAAGCAATTGCACCACCCCCTACAAGGTACCGTACTACCGTCCATGTCGTATTGCCGTATTGAAAGTACACAAAGAACACAAGCAACATGACTGTTAACTTTGTCACAAGTTTATCCATATTACGGGGCCCCCTTGATCACTCCACTTCTCAAGACACGTGCTGTCAACATTTTTAACAACATCTCCATTATAACCAAAGTATCCATGTTATGGGGCCACTCAGTGACGCACAATTTATACTACTAACGCACAGACATTGCGGTTTGCTTCAGTTGCATGTGTGGCGCCTTCACAAGTTTGCTGTAGTGTAGAGTTACATTTTGTCGGTCACTCATCAAAGAGAATCAGGTATTTTGACTGGAGCCGGTTCTCGGCTCTAGAGTTGGAGCTCAGACAACTGCGTATTTCAATTGGAGCCGGCCGGGTTGGTCCTCAGAGTCGGGTATTTTGCTGGAGCCGGCTCTGACTGGGACTCGGCTCCCAGCCGGCTCTGGGACTCGGCTCTGGGAACCGGGTATTTGAAGGACTCGGTTCCAGAACCGACTCTTGCGAGTACCCGGTTCTTTAAAAGAGTGGAACCGCGGTTCCGATTCTCAATTTGGAATCGGGTAGAACCGGGTACCCGCCGGAACCGCCCAAGCCTAATCATTACACATTACAGGCACTTTTTCTAAACTCTTTTTTTTATTATGAAGATTTCATTGGAGAAAGAAACATTAACCCTCCTACTATTGCTGCACTTCAGTGGGAAGTTGCTGCAGAGGTCAAAACCAGTCAACTGCCTGTTTTGACTGTTGACCCAAATGTGCACACAGGGACATTTTTGACTGGTTTGACCACCCTCAACAATACAAGACGATGCTTTTGCCAGTCAAAAACGGTTGACTCATTTTAACATGTAAATGTACTTAATGCTACACGTAAGGTTTAACTTATTTTGACCCTTGTAGTACACGCAGTAGGAGGGTTAATTGACATATGTTCGTTTGTCATGAAATTCCCTTTCACATGATACCAAAATCAGTAGGATAGCTTAAAAATGATTTTTGTACACAAGTGTATTATGTTCCATAGCACAAATGGATATTAAGAGAGTAAATAAGCATACTCATAGAAGCAGTTAAGCCAACATTACCAATATTGCACCTTCCCTTCAATGTATATCTTGATTCAAAGAGAGTAAGCATACTCATAGAAGCAGTTTAACCAACATTACCAATGTTGTACCTTCCCTTTAATGTATATCTTGATTAAAAGAGAGTAATCATTCTCATAGAAGCAGTTAAGCCAACATTACCAATGCTGTGCATTCCCTTCAATGTATATCTTGATTCAAAGAGAGTAAGCATACTCATAGAAGCAGTTAAGCCAACATTACCAATGCTGTACATTCCCTTCAATGTATATCTTGATTCAAAGAGAATAAGCATACTCGTACAAGCAGTTTTGCCAACATTACCAATGCTGTACCTTCCCTTCAATGTATATCTTGATTCAAAGAGAGTAAGCATACTCATAGAAGCAGTTAAGCCAACATTACCAATGCTGTACATTCCCTTCAATGTATATCTTGATTCAAAGAGAATAAGCATACTCGTACAAGCAGTTTTGCCAACATTACCAATGCTGTACCTTCCCTTCAATGTATATCTTGATTCAAAGAGAGTAACCATACTCATAGAAGCAGTTTAGCCGACATTACCAATGTTGAACCTTCCCTTCAATGTATATCTTGATTCAAAGAGAGTAAGCATAATCATAGAAGCAGTTTTGTCGACATTACCAATGTTGAACCTTCCCTTTAATGCACATATCAATATTAGTGTTGACCCCAACCCTCCCCACTGTACAGTCCAAGATCTACCATTGGTATTCTTATATGAATTTTCCCAATGTGTGTTGTCGACTGAAGTCACCAATGGTAATTAAAGGTTTATAAAATAGTATGCCATTTGAATGTTCTTTGTGTTTGTACAGAAGCATCGCACCGAAGCCGTCAAGGCTCCGCTCCGTGTCCTGGTCTCTAGTGCTGCCCGCCTCCACACAGAGTGCAAGAATGCTGTACCCGCCGACCCCAGCGTGACCCCCGACCTCACACGCCTGACCTCGGAGATCATCGCACGAGCCTACGACATCGCCAAGTCGGCAAAGCAGCTCGTCACATGCTTCCAATGAAGGATTGATGGTTAGCCCTGGTAGTTTGGTGGCATCTTTCTCTCGAATCAGAGCAATGTTGGATTTAGGGAATTTGGTGGTGTGGGGAGGATTTGGGTTAAAGGGACAATGTTGTCAAAATCAGAGAAGACTGACAAAGACATGGTATCGGTGTCCTAGTTTAAGATGAACACAGTGACTGAGAATTACAGCAGCAACAGTCATAGTGTTATTTTCAGTTTTATTTTCAGTCACTGAGTTAGTCTAAAACTAGCACTCTGATTCCATGCCCTGGTGATCGTGACGATACTGTGCCTTTAAACATTTAAAGTTTTATTATCTTAGCCCAAGGTAAAATATTGTGAAAGGGCATTTTGTCAGAACCCCTTGTGACTTGAGTTCAGAGAAGCAAATAGCCCCTCTTACATGTACGTATAAACGTGTTATTTACACAATTTTGGCCAATTCTTTGGGTGATTTTGTCCTTTGAAGGGGTGACTTTGCAAGGGCGACATCAGGAAGGCAATTTTTAAACATAAGATGGGCATTTGGTTTTCCCCAGTGCACCTTGGGCTTTTTTGAATTCAAAACAAAAGAGGTTTGGAGAAAGTGAATTTTAACTATATTTTACTGTGAGTTTAGGTAATAAAACGTACATGTTGTTTAGTTTCCTAATAAAATTATCCCCTTTCAAAATGGGGAATGGGCAACCCCCTAGGGATTTTGGCTAGAAGCCATCCCAAATCTGCCAAAATCCATCAACATGCAGTAAAAAGGTACACCCAATTGTTGGACTTTGATGGAATTGGTACAGTGGGCAAATGCAAAGCATCCATGGCTTGGCTATACACAGTCCTGAATCCAACAAAAGCAGCCGGTGGAGTTTGATGGATTTGGTACACATGGCTTCATGCTCTATTCGCTGGGCTATACTGTGGAGTACTGAATCCAACAAAAGCAGCCGGTGGAGTTTGATGGATTTGGTACACATGGCTACATGCTCTATTCGCTGGGCTATACTGTGGAGTACTGAATCCAACAAAAGCACCCGATGGAGTTTGATGGATTTGGTACACATGGCTACATGCTCTATTCGCTGGGCTATACTGTGGAGTACTGAATCCAACAAAAGCAGCCGGTGGAGTTTGATGGATTTGGTACACATGGCTTCATGCTCTATTCGCTGGGCTATACTGTGGAGTACTGAATCCAACAAAAGCAGCCGGTGGAGTTTGATGGATTTGGTACACATGGCTTCATGCTCCATTCACTGGGCTATACTGTGGAGTACTGAATCCATCAAAATCAAGGAAAACCAGAAGAAGGATTTTGGAGGATTTGGGGGTAGTTAGGGTTCAGGCCTCATTTCCTAAGTATTAAAGTACAAGCATTTTTCTAAGGGCATGGTGAAACGTATCTATCTAAGGCTGACAAAAAGTTGAAAACAAATTGTAAATAAACCAATAGAATGCATGTTTATGATAAGTCAGATTAACATTGGTAAAAACAAGTTATTAGAGTGTTATTTACTTTATCTGAAATTAATTTTATCATTATATTGTGGAGACTTTGTAGAGGTGTACAAAACTATAACACCAGATTTTTTACTGTGTGTATTTTTACTTAGAATCATTTGTTCTTCTTACCATGTTATTTACAGCATACTATTGAAAGTCCACAATAATCAGTGATTTAGGCCAAAAAAATAAGGCTCCGGTTTCTGGTCTCCGCATGCGTCGTCTCAGACCCGCTCATCAGCATTTTTAATTTTCTGGTTTTTTTTGTTGCTATGAAATGATGTCCAATTGCAGCCAAAATTGCTGGCTTGATTGGAATTTTTTAACAACTTTTTTTCACATAAGGGTATTGAATGTTTGCCCGATTTGTGAGGCCTCTCTTAGCCACCATACGTTGTCTATGGGACATTTGGTTCCCATGTATACATGCATCACGTATTTCCCTGTTGACCAGAAAAAAAAAGATTACCAAAAAAAGAAAAAACATGTCACCACACCGATTTTGAAGCTGACTGATGACCAGAAGCCAGAGACTTTAGAGAAGCAGTTGTCCTTAGAGAAGCAGTTGTCCTTAGAGAAGCAGTTGTTGTCATTGGTGTAATCTTTTGCAAAATAAAGTATGAATAATTATTTTAGTAAAATAGTGGAAATTGTTAAATCACGATTTATATCTTGATTCAAAGAGAGTCAGCATACTCATAGAAGCAGTTTGGCCAACATTACCAATGCTGTACCTTCCCTTCAATGTATATCTTGATTCAAAGCGAGTAAGCATACTCATAGAAGCAGTTTTGCCAACATTACCAATGCTGTACCTTCCCTTCAATGTATATCTTGATTCAAAGAGAGTAAGCATACTCATAGAAGCAGTTTGGCCAACATTACCAATGCTGTACCTTCCCTTCAATGTATATCTTGATTCAAAGAGTAAGCATACTCATAGAAGCAGTTTTGCCAACATTACCAATGCTGTACCTTCCCTTCAATGTATATCTTGATTCAAAGAGAGTAAGCATACTCATAGAAGCAGTTTGGCCAACATTACCAATGTTGTACCTTCCCTTCAATGTATATCTTGATTCAAAGAGAGTAAGCATACTCATAGAAGCAGTTTTGCCAACATTACCAATGCTGTACCTTCGCTTCAATGCATATCTTGATTCAAAGAGAGTAAGCATACTCATTGAAGCAGTTTTGCCAACATGACCAATGCTGTACCTTCCCTTCAATGTATATCTTGATTCAAAGAGAGTAAGTATCCTCATAGAAGCAGTTTTGCCAACATGACCAATGTTGTACCTTCCCTTCAATGTATATCTTGATTCAAAGAGAGTAAGTATCCTCATAGAAGCAGTTTTGCCAACATGACCAATGTTGTACCTTCCCTTCAATGTATATCTTGATTCAAAGAGAGTAAGTATCCTCATAGAAGCAGTTTTGCCAACATGACCAATGTTGTACCTTCCCTTCAATGTATATCTTGATTCAAAGAGAGTAAGCATACTCATAGAAGCAGTTTTGCCATCATTACCAATGCTGTACCTTCCCTTCAATGTATATCTTGATTCAAAGAGAGTAAGCATACTCATAGAAGCAGTTTGGCCAACATTACCAATGTTGAGAGTAAGCATATTCATAGAAGCAGTTTTGCCAACATTACCTTCCCTTTAACAGATTGATGCTGTGAAATTTGCCCCATGGTGAAATCCTTGTTCTCTCGTGAAATGTGTAGTTGTATTATTACTATTTGTCGGAAAAGTCCCATGGGTCGAGTCCAAGCTCATTAACTGGAGTTAATAAAAATGTCAGGGGCACAAATCATACAAGTTAGAAATATGGAAAGTCATGAATTCAGAATCAAAATAATTGTGATAATATTAAATTATAGATCTAAAGCGTAGTTGTGTACAAAAATAAATGCATTAACCCTCCTATTGCTGCACTTCAGTGGGAAGTTGCTGTAGAGGTCAAAACCAGTCAACTGCCTGTTTTGACTGTTGACCCAAATGTGCACACAAGGACATTTTTGACTGGTTTTTCACTGTCATTTTGGCCACCCTCAACAATACCAGACAATGCTTTTACCAGTCAAAAATGGCCTGTAAATGTACTTGCATGTTTGACAGTGTTTGACTTTTAAGTGCACTAGATATACCTTGGCAAGTATATCAACATTTTGACTGATTTTAACCCTTGTAGTAGTAGTAGGAGGGTTAAAGGGACAATATCAGAGCAGACGTTCAACAGGGCATGGAATCAGTGATTGAAAATTACTAGCCTGCACTTTGAGTGGCATTTAAGAGCCTTGCGTTTTGGCAACCTTTCATTAAAAAAAAACCCCAAAAAACTCATTTATGCAGCAGCAATGGTTATGACTTTATCATGTGGGGTATTATTTTCAGTCACTGAGTTAATCTAAAACTAGCACTCCGATTCCATGCCCTGTTGATCGTGATGATACTGTTTCTTTAAGTTCTCTTTTGTAAAAAAACAAACTATTTTATTTCTGGAGGATACGTCTGCAACCAAAGTTTTGCTTGACATTTATTGTAATATGTCATTTAATAATCAGATTATTTATATTATTGACATGATGCATGTTTCTTGTATAACAGCGCGTTTATAATAAATGACAAACATTGACAAACTATGTTACACTGTTTAACACAATCTTACAGTAAATAGAGAATTAGCTGTTGCAAACTGCTTACCAACCTAAGAACCACCCCCCCCCCCCCCCCCACCCCTTCCAATTAAAAGTCTCCGGTTTCTGGTCATAGGTCGGCTTCAAAATCGGTGCAGTGATGTGCTTTTTTTTGCCAACCAGTGACATTCGTGATATATGTATACACAGCTATTGGAACCAGACCAAATTTCCCATACACAAAGTATGGTGGCTAAGAGAGGCTGCACAAGTCGGGCAAACGTTCATACCCCTATGTGAAGAAAAAAAATTGTTTAAAACACAACACGGCAGAATTCCAATCGATCCAGCAATTTTGGCTGCAATTGGACATCGTTTCATTGCACAAAAAAAGAAAACTAAAAATGCTGACACGCAGGTTTTTTTTTGTTCACATAAAGCACCTGGGCCCAATTTATAGAGCCAATTTTTACTTACTCTACGTTTTTCATTTCATACCGCTGTTAAGCATAGAGAAAGGCACGCTAACTTGCCAGCCGTTATATTATATTGTTAGTAAATGAGTGACACAACAATACAAATCTGTGGTGAACGCGCACGCGCCGCTCTCAATTTTCTTGCTAACATGTGAAATATACACTTATGCTTAACCAAATTGTTCTGCTATAGTTAGCACAAAAAATTTGCTTACCGGTAAGCAGCGCTATGAAATTAAGCCCTGTAGTATAAATGCTTATCAGTAGTTATTGGCCTTATGTTTTGAACCTAGCAGGTTCTTTCTCAAAGGCAAAATGGATGATATCCAGACATGCACACAAACTTAACACAGGAGTGGACAATCTTAATAGAGTCACATGTATCACTTGTGTACTGTTTTTCCCTGTTTTAACAAACATTTTATTTTTCATCGGAATATTGCTATTTTACTTCATGAAGTGAATAAAAATGCTGTAAAATGACGCATTTAACGAACTAGTCGTGAGAAACATGGATCTGGAATAATCTTCCTCGCAACATCAGAAATTCTCATGTTATAAAACTTCACTCAAGACCCACCTTTATTCAAGAGCTTATGGCGCCAGGAGCAATGACTGTTGGAAGGGCGCCTTATATAACGATTGATTGATTTATTGTACTGAAATTAATTTACGGTTGGTCCTGCCGTAAAATAACTTTTGAACTTTTTTTTACTGTTAACCCTTTCGTTACCATAGGCGACTTTTGTCGACTGCACTCATACCCCCTCTTCTTTACCATAGGCGACTTTTGTCGACCAAGCTTCCACACAAAAAAGCACTCTAGCCTGAGCATAAAGGCCATTTGTTATAAAGCTGTAGTTTTGTCCAAGTTCATCCTCCATACCCAAGCTTACAATGGTTGGAAAGAGAAAGATCGTATCTTTCCATTGATGGTGAAATAAAATAAGGTTGCTATTATGCAATCCCTTCAAATTGGAGTTGAATGATCCGAAATGCCAAACACCTACGGAGTGCCATTTGTTTGTGTACAAAAAAGTGTTCGAGTTGACAGATCACACTGAGGAAACAAAGATTGAGAACTTGGACATTTATTCACCGATCTTAATGATTTTTGAATTATATGAAAGGGAATTAAATAAGTAAGATAATTATTATTACTTATTTTTCTGTAGAACGATATCTTCAAGGTGATAATAGAATTTGTAAAATTGGCCTTTGAACACAAGCTTTCTGTTGTGTAAGAATGTGTGCTTCACGCTTGAGTGGTCAAACAATACGGTCACCAGTGGTTGTTTATGTCAAAACAATTCGGTACTGAGAGGGTTAAACCAAGCTGTGGACAACTATTTTGTGAAATTTCTCTTTTGTATTCCTTTCTAACGGGAAATTATCAATGTCCAATGAAAACAAACATAAGCGAGACATCTTTAAAGGAAAGGTTCAACATTGGTAATTATTTGATTATAAAATTGGCTAATGATTATCCCAAAGCTAACTTGATGTGAAGTTGGTTAAGGTTCCAAATCATCCTGACAAATTATTCTCTCTGAAGTGATCTCATTTTTCGAGAAATCACAAATATGAACAATGCTTTTTTTCATACTTTTTTCATGACTTAGACTCCGTATTGCACTGAAACCTTCACAGGTTAGTGGTTCAATGTACATATTGATTCAAAGCATACTCACAAAGAAAGTTTTGCCAACAAAACCAATGTTGTATTTGCTGATCCTAGTTAATAAGTATCACTTTTGAGAGACTTTTCCCCAAATTTCACATCTAAAATTTAACTAAATAAATACATGTAAACAACATGACTCTCAGCATATCAAAATTGCATTGAACAGAAATTTCAACATCGTGTCATTTTGCTGTTTCACCACCGACCCCTTTGCAGTGGGTGAATGACAGATGATGGAAGATCTAGTGCATTCTGCACAAATAGCATCCCTTTGCACTCTGCAGTTCCACAACTGTTCCCTCCTCCCCCTGTACATGCATCAACCCCAGTCTACATCTTTAGCCCTCATCAGGCTCTCTGCAGTGGGTGGGAGGAGTGATGGCGGAAGATCAGGTATGCCTTGTAGTGCAGGTGGGAGACTGAATACACCCATACTGCCTGCTGATGTTCCATCACCAGCCTCTCCTCCCTCCGTTGTTGGGCTAGCCTCTCCTCCAGTCTTTCGTCTCTTTGATCTGCTTTTAAGCCAGTCTTCCACTGTTGGATTATATTGTAGCTCCTTCTTCTTTTCTTGCTCGGAGAATTCACGCCGTTTTCTTTCTTCAATTTCTAAAATGCAATTGTAACTTCCATTTAATGATAAGATATACAAGAGATAACTCAAAAAGGAAAGAATGTAGAATACAAATGCCACTTTTCTATCCAAATATGACAAATATCACATATTTTCCTTTAACCCTCCTACTACAGCTGCACTTTAGTGGTAAGTAGCTACAGAGGTCAAAACCAGTTAACTGGCTGTTTTGACTGTTGACCCAAATGTGCACCCGGGGGCATTTTTGACTGGTTTTTGCATCAGTCTGTTATCTAGGCCAGCGCATATGCTCATGTAGTGTTATTTTCAGTCACTGAGTTCATCAAAAACTGTCAGTTCAGGATTCAATGTCAAGCCACAAGCCTGCTCTGATCGTGACGATATACCCCCTTTAAGTAAATATTTTTGTAAGTACAAACCATTTATTAGTTCATGTCGTCTCTGTGTTGTCAGATGGGAGAATCTGCAGTTGGGTCCAAAAGTACAATCACCTGTTTGAGTTAAAACAAACAAATATTTAGGGTTGACAAAACCACAAATTCTCTGGGAGAGAATACAGCCATTACTTTCCTTTCAAAACTTTGACAAATGAATATCACCAAGTTTCCAGCAAAAATTGATTGAGACAAGTTAAAGGGGCAATACCGTCATGATCAACAGGGCATGGAATCGGAGTGCTAGTTTTAGATTAACTCATTGACTGAAAATAATACCTCACATGGTAAGGTCATATTACCGTTGCTGCTGCATAAATGAGCCAATAATTTTCAGTCACTGAGTTTATCTAAAACTAGCACTGTGATTCCATGCCCTGTTGATCGTGACAATATTGCCCCTTTAACCCTCCTATGCCCAGGCTGAAATTTGGCCCAGTAAGCACCGCACCCACAGACAGTCACTTGAGTATTTTTGGTTGCATTGCCAATTGTTCACACATGTGTATTTTTGTGCTGGAGATAGTGGCAAAGTCAAATACACTTGTGTATGTCCTACTTAAGTTAGAGTCACACAGAGCTGTGTATGTACTGCATATACTTGAGTGGTTTTGGTTTGACCTCCTATCAGAGCTGCCACATGTCTTTGCATTTATTTGAGTGCACTGCACAAAGTCAATGGGTTGGGAGTGACATACAAATTTTGAGTGTCTTTGATTGTTAAACCTATAGGAGGGTTAAGGGTTGTGATAGGTCACCAATTTGTAATTTCTTGACCTGTTCTGTGAAATCTCTGGCAAGGCTTCTTGGCTGACTCCTCCTCTAAAATCTCTTCCGGACCTGTAGATAAAATAAATATATAATTCACTACCAAAGACACTCAAAATAATTCATTCCCAAAGCTTATTTAGGAATAAAATATGAGTGATCGTGCTTAACTATGATGCTTGCAAAGAAATCTTATTGACAAATAAATGTCAGAGAACCAAGTTCTTGAAATAATTCTGTAATGAATTAAATAGTTCGCACTACGTATACATAGTTTTTCTGGCAAAACAGACATGAAAGTGTACACACTTAAATGCTGAAACAAAGTCCGATAGTGATAATGTTCACAAAATTTCTTCTATATTTTTAGCATTTGCAGTAGTTGATCTGTGCACATGTATCTAATATAACTATGGTTACCGCAGCCATGGTAACCATAGCTATTGGTCTTATGGGAGAAATTATACTCTCAAACTTATCATGGGGAGATTCTGACCCATAAGACTGAGAGATACCACAGAGCAAGGACATACGTTTATCATCTAGGTCTAACACCACTTTTTTTTATCTCACTTGCCATCCCAAAATCCTTCATGAACTCATTACTCGGATAAAAAGGCTTATTTACAAATATATATATCACGTTTTAATTTAAATGTCATGTAATTAAGTCACAAAGTGTGTGTGTTTTTTAATACTATTACTATTAGTTTTAGGAAATACACAGAATTACCAATAAATATAGACTCATATTCATGATGTTTCAAACATGACAACATGACCCAATGTTTACAAATCTGTTTGAAAGACCATGAATCTGAATTAGCCTTGCATAAGTTGCAACTTCCATGTATGATGTAATTGACTGCGGTGTAGTGGCTAGTGCATCCCATCATGATCCCATAGAGGAAGCTCTTCCTTCCTCCAGACCATGGGTAAACATGTTTGTCGATTTGATGTTGTAAGTTTATAATTAATAACCTTTGAAGGCCAGATAATGAAGTTTCATCTGCGACTGATGTGATCCACCTTGTAGATGTTTCTTACGATTCAACACGCTGTCTGCAAACGATTTATCGCAGTAATCACAGTAGTAACGCTTGCCCATTTTCACTCCAGCTGTTTTCCACCATGTGAAATGTGAAATTACCGACCGCAAAATGTCCTATTGTTATGAAGAAAGCGCCCTCAATTGTCCATATAAACGACAGGTGTTTCAAAAATGGCCGCTTACACGGGCGCACGTCGCTGAGAATCCGTGCTTTGTTTTGGTCGTGAAAAGCAGCATTTCGGGAAACAAACATGAAACTTTTGAAACCTACGTGGGTAAATCATGATGGTGAGTTGGGGGATATTAATTGTTGTGGTACAAATTATACAT
This sequence comes from Zoroaster sp. YZ-2022, assembly GCA_029582265.1. NCBI lineage: Eukaryota > Metazoa > Echinodermata > Asteroidea > Forcipulatida > Zoroasteridae > Zoroaster > Zoroaster sp. YZ-2022. Next base: position 4,976,794 of record CM055818.1, on the reverse strand, counting down.
AGTGGTAGTTTTGGTTATTGTTTTTATTGGCAAAAACAAATATAAGTTCGTGCAGCGCACTGGCGTCATATTCACTTCAGTCTTGCCCCACAACTCACAAGTGTGGCTTGGACACGGACCCGTATCCTGATGGGTCCGTGTCCAAGCCACACTTGTGGGGCAAACTTCAGTCAGGCTCATTTGACAGCAATTAATTTTTTTTTAGGGCCAATGCACTGGATTTCCTCCGTATCCTTGGCCCTAGCTCCACATGTACAAAAAAGAGCGATTTTTCAACTTTTGATCTGCTAATTATTGCGATCTAAAATTTTGTGATTAGGTAAGCTTGCCCAAGCAGACACTTTTTTTGACATAAAGTTTACTGTTGTGCTCAATGTATAACATTGAGCACAAGTGGTGGTTGGGTTTGACATTCTTTCCATAAAAAAATATTTAAACAACATTTTTAAAATTTTACCAGACTTTTTGTTTTTCTGTCTCATCTTTCTTCAGAAAAGCCCATCTTTGGCATTGATATTCATCCTGATGGGTCAAGGTTCGCCACAGGTGGACAGGGTAAGATTATTTAGTACAGACACAAAAACACACATATAGGCATGGGTAATTCCAGACATTTTGGAGTCAGTACAATTCCACAAATGAAAATAAGGGATTGCAAAATTCCATTTGGAATTGCTTCAAAATTTCATGCACAAAATGGCCATTGAAAACAACCTATAATGTATAGTGTATATTAGTGTGTGATAGCTCTTTCTTTTATATAAATGCCCTGACAGGAACTTACTGTGGCCACATCTGCAACTGATTACAGTGTCTGGGAAATGGTCATGTATAGCCTTGGGTACAACCTAGAAAGTGCTGAATTAGCAAACCTGCTTTGTTGCTTATACAACAAGGAGCCCATTGTAGAAGTGTCCCACCAGGGCACTTTAAATTAAAGGGAAGTATTGTCCTGTGATTGGAGTGACAACTTTATATTAACTCAGTGACTAAAAATAACACCCACAAGGTCCTATTACCATTGCTGCTGCATATTATGAGCCAGTAATTTTCTGTCACTGTGTTCATTTTAAATTACATGGAGGAACACCGATTCAATGCCCTGTTGAAAATCTGCTCTGATCATGATGATACTGTCCCTTTAACCCTCCTACAATCAGTGCAATTTTTGAAACAACCCATTCAGGCCACTCCAAGCCATTAGCTGTTGCCAGTGGCCTCATATGGTTACCCTTCTGTGCACTGTCACACCACTGAGATTGCAGGGTAAGGTGGTCTCCCATTGATACATTGCAGGCCATACTAATATGTTCAAACATTTACAGTGGCCTTGGGTGGCACACAGTTGATTTTGTAAGATTACTTGGAAAGGACAGCAGGCTTGTACATGTACTGAAGGTTTCTCAAGAGCAGAATTTAGTGGATCGGAGTGGCCTCCATGTGTAGGAGGGTTAATAGACCACAGCATATGTATATGGAGTATCAAATGTCCTATCAAAGTACATGTAAGCATACTCATAGAGGCAGTTTTGCTAACATTACCAATGTTGTACCTTTCTATCAACCCAAAGTCCATGAAAATCCAACCCCTGGTTTTGCTTGATTTTGGTGGATTCAGTACTGTACATGTATACCCCAGCGAATAGAGCATGTAGCCATGTGTACCAAATCCATCAAACTCCACCGACTGCTTTTGTTGGATTCAGTACTTCACAGTATAGCCCAGTGAATAGAGCATGTAACCATGTGTGCCAAATCCATCAAACTCCACCGGCTGCTTTTGTTGGATTCAGTACACCACAATATAGCCCAGCGAATAGAGCATGTAGCCATGTGTACCAAAGCCATCAAACTCCACCGGCTGCTTTGCACTTGCCATTGGACCAATTCCATCAAAGTCCTACAACTGGATGACCATCTAGTGTACGTCAATTGATTTTGGCGGATTCAGGAAGGCATCTAGACATAGACTAGTGGGCTAGGTTTCCAATTGTTTCTTTCAAAGCTGCATTTCTTTCAACACTAATTTCGTTATTCTGTTTTTTAGGGGAAGACTGTGGAAGGGTTATCATATGGAACATGGCCCCAGTGCGAAAGGAAGAGGACGAGAAGAACGAAAATGTGCCAAAGATTCTATGTGAGATGGATAACCATCTAGGTGAGTTAACCCCCCTGCGATTTCCCCTCCGCCCCTCCCATACTACCACATAGCAGCCAACTCTTCCGGATTCTGCGGAAGACTTCGCGTATTTGACGGTAATTTACTTACTTAAAATATAAGGAGGCCTCTCCTTTTGGTGCCAAAAGGAGAGGCCTCCTTGCATATATTTTAAGTAAGTAAATTACCGTCAAATATGCGAAGTCTTCCGCAGAATCCGGAAGAGTTGGCAGCTCTGCTACCATGGAGGAATGGTTTCACGATAAACTGGCAAAGTATGCTTGTTGCTCTCCCCAAATGTGCGTACATTTCACAGACACCCTGCTGAATGCAACAAAATGCAACAACATAAAAGTGTGCGGCCTGCTCAATGTAAAAAGATCCACCAGCTACACCAATGGTTCATTTGTTCTCCGCTGAGGGCAACAAGATGCAACAAATTTTTACGTTTGTTGCATCTAGGGTTATAGCAGAATTGCGCATGGTTAGGGTTAAGACCACATGACACTGGAAAACTTAACCAACAAAATGGCTGCTTGCAAAAGTTGTCGGGTATAGTGTAACCTTATTAGAGATGGTGTGTAGTGTGTTTGATAGCCAGGAAGTCAGGGCCACTTTCTATTTGTTTGATCTTTATGGTGTTTTTTTTCCTCACAGCTTGTGTGAACAGTGTACGGTGGTCCAACAATGGATACTACTTAGCCTCCGGAGGAGATGACCGGATGGTGATGATTTGGCAGATGATCAGGTACAAATATAATATCAAGTGTTCCCCCCTCCCCCCCTTCAAAAAGTAAAATTTTAAAAATAAAAATAAAATCCCTTTTAACACAGATTTCAATAATACAACTACAAATTATTCACAGTAATTTTTCCATGTTCTGTGAAATTTTCCTCGGATTTGCTTGCCTTTTTTTGAAAACCATGTCTGCAACAAGGGGATAACTATGATACGACCTTGCTGCACTGACGTGACAATATATTGAATTGTAATATGTGCCATGAATGGCAATAACATGTAATAATAAAAAATAATGACCAGTTCTTAAATAGCCCATATCACCATGAGGGCCATATGCGCTTATTACCCCCTGTTCATCAGGCTCATAAATCATTCCTGAAACCATCTCAACCATCTCAGCTCCCTGTTTTGGCACACCAACGTTACATAATTACCTAGTGAAATTTGTGCAGCATTTTACTGTGCGAAATGCAAAAATCATTCATTGCTGTCCGTTTTTGGATGGCCCCTTTAAATTGGTGTTTTCTCAAACCAAAAATGGCTGAATTTATAACCCAAAAATGGCCAACGTATTTGATTTGGTGTTGTGTTACAGCTATGGTGGTACGTCGAGGGTCTTCGGTTCGGGCAAGAGCAACATTGAACAGTGGAGGTGCGCTCACACGTTACGATCGCACACAGGAGGTACGTAACAGTCTCGTCAACACTTCAGAGACGTCTTTAAGATTTGGACATTGTGGTGGTTGTTTGAGAATTCAGCATCTATATAATCAAACTTCATGAAGTATCAAGTTTGATTTCAAAATAATCAGGGGCATTTGTGACTGGTTTTTACTTTCATTTTGACCACCCTCAACAATACAAGACGATACTTTTACCAGTCAAAAACGGTCGACTCATTTTGACCTGTAAATGTACAGCCGCACATAAGGTTTGACAGTGTTCGACTTTTAAGTGCACTAGATATACCTTGGCAAGTATATCAATATTTTGACTGATTTTGACCCTTGCAGTCACAGAAGGGTTAATATTAATCAAATCTATTCAATCTATGTACGAGCTGTAGTGCACGTAACAAGAACCGCGTAAAATAGTTGGGTATTTTTCAGCAGTCAACCGCCTGTTAAATTTCTGAATTATTGTTCCGTAGATGTTCTTGATGTTGCCTGGTCCCCACATGATGCTTGGCTGGCGTCCTGCAGCATCGACAATAGCATCGTCATATGGAACGCACTCAAGTTTCCAGGTAAATCAGAGATATATATGTTACCCATGATAAGATTGATATGATCATATCAATGTTCCCTAGAAATGATTTTGCCTGAGGTGCTGTTATTTTTTTTTATAGAAAAGTTAATTATTTCCAGTTCAAGTTTAGAGTCTTTTCTTAATGGGAAAGTATCGTTATGATCAGGAGTGCGTTTTTCTTGCTAACCTGTGAAATATGCTTATACTTTTTTTTCTACATGGAGGCCACTCCGATCCACAAAATTCTGCTCTTGAGCAACCTTCAGTACATACATGTACAAGCCTGCTGTCCTTTCCAAGTAATCTTACAAAATCAACTGTGTGCCACCCAACGCCACTGTAAATGTTTGAACATATTAGTATGGCCTGCAATGTATCAATGGGAGACCACTTTACCTGCAATCTCAGTGGCGTGACAGTGCACAGAAGGGTAACCATAGGAGGCCACTGGCAACAGCTAATGGCTTGGAGTGGCCTGAATGGATTGTTTCAAAAATTGCACTGATTGTAGGAGGGTTAATTTTTCTGCTGTAGTTAGCATGATAATTTGTGTACCGGTAAGCAGCGCTATGATTGGTATTAAAAACCCTAACCTTCCCAAATCCTCCAAAATCCTCTTTGCTATTAAAGTGAAGGATTTTGGAGGATTGAGGTTATTAGGCATACTTGCCTTTCCATGGTTACATGTACCCATGTTTGTTGTAGTGATTGCAAGGTCAGTGCTTGGGTCAATGGACACTGTTTATTGCTCCATGCATGCAGGGAGGGTCCCTGGCCATGTACATGTATCACAGATTAGAAACATGTGTGCATACATGTCATGTGCTTGCTTTACTACTGAAGGATTTGGGAGGATTCAGGTTATGTTTATTAAAGCAAATGGGCCTAGGGAGTTAGGGTTGAAGAGGTTACTCTGTATTCTGTGACAAAAAAACTGCGTTTAGACTGTGGATGTAAAACTTAATCAACGTACAGCCACGCGATACAAGAATTTCATCGACCTATAAATATTGCAGCACCTGCTGTTATATAGGATTCTAGCAGGCCAATCGTCATCGGGCAAGCTCGGTGGTCGAGAGGTTAAGACGCCTGCACTAGTAAGCAGGAGGTCGTGGGTTCGAATCCCGCCCGAGTCACCTGTGAAGTTGTTTTTCATAGACACTTGGAAAGCACTGAGTATACAGTGCTATACACACGTCGGTGCAGGGCAAAATTAAATCAACTTACAGCCAGTTCATTAAGTTAATGTACCAGACACACCGAAAGGTTGATTATGGTAAGCTTGTAAGAATTTTCTTCCTTTAATTTCAGAGATTATTTCAGTACTAAAGGGGCACTCCGGTCTTGTCAAAGGTGTGACGTGGGATCCAGTCGGAAAATACATTGCATCCCAGGTAAAGATATATACAGTGCTTTATATTTCCAATTGTTGAGATTATGTAGTGATTAAAAAGTGCATTGTTTGGAGTAAATAAAGACAAATTCACTTGAGTGGGATTTGAACCTGCGACCTCTGGGTTAACCCTCCTACTTCTGGTGCCTTTTTCAGACAAGTTGATGCACCATTTGAAACCATTCGTTTTGTGAAACACACCAAGGTGTAGTGTATCCACCATTCAAAACCATTTGAATGATTTATAAGCCACTGTGTAGTACATTCACCATTTGAAACCATTCGGCTATGGAAACACACCAAGGTGTAGTGTATCCACCATTCAAAAACCATTTGAATGGATTAATAATAATAATAATAATAATAATAATAATAATGTGTGGACTTATATAGCGCACGTATCCACCAACTGTGTGGTGCTCAAGGCGCATTATATTATTACCCCTGCTCATAAGGCTCATAAGGCTCATAAATCATTCCTGAAACCATCTAAGCTCCCTGGGGAGCATACAGCTCAATTGCTGCCATTACAGCGCATATAGGGCTAATCAACCAACTCTGGAGAGAAGCAATTATGGTTAAGTGTCTTATGGTTAAGTGGAGTGTCGTGGCCGAGCGGTCTAGCGCACCGAACTCAAGTTCTGGTGTTGCCAGCAGCAGGGTGTGGGTTCGAGCCCCGGTCGTGACACTTGTATCCTTGAGCAAGGTACTTAACCATAATTGCCGTCGCCGGATGGGACGTAAAGCCGTGGGTCCCGTGTGTTGTATAATGCACGAAAAGTGGATTGTGGCCGGTGGTCTAGCGCACTGAACTCAAGTTCTGGTGTTGCCAGCAGCAGAGTGTGGAGTTCGAGCTGGCCGTGACACCTGTGTCATGAGCAAGACACTTAACCATAATTGCTTCTCTCCACCCAGGGGTTAAATGGGTACCTGTGAAGGCAGAGATGGTTTGCTCTCTGCGCTAGAAATGGCAGCAATTGAGCTGTATACTCCCCAGGGAGCTGAGATGGTTTCAGAATGATTTATGAGCCTTATGGCCTTATGCAGGGATAATGCGCATGCGCGCCTCACTGTTGGATCGTGCCATCATCTATACATTATTGTGTGTGCTCAGAGACACAAGTGTCACGGCCAGGATTCGAACCCACATTCTGCTGCTAACACCAGAACTTGAGTCCGGTAAGCTAGACCGCTCGGCCACGAATGGTAGTAAAGCTTGCTACCAACACTTTCCAAATGGTAATAATAATAATAATGTGTGGATTTATATAGCGCACGTATCCACCAACTAAGTGGTGCTCAAGGCGCATTATATTATTATCCCTGCTCATAAGGCTCATAAGGCTCATAAATCATTCCTGAAACCATCTCAGCTCCCTGGGGAGTATACAACTCAATTGCTGCCATTTCTAGCGCATATAGAGCAAACCAACTCTGCCTTCACAGGTACCCATTTAACCCCTGGGTGGAGAGAAGCAATTATGATTAAGTGTCTTGCTCAAGGACACAAGTGTCACGGCCAGGATTCGAACCCACATTCTGCTGCTAACACCAGAACTTGAGTCCGGTAAGCTAGACCGCTCGGCCACGAATGGTAGTAAAGCTTGCTACCAACACTTTCCAAATGGTATCACCATGTGTGTACAAAACCAATGGCCATTTTGGTAAGTGGAAATTTTGAATGGCTTCAAATGGTCAAACAGTAGGAGGGTTAATGTGACAGCACTCCACCAACTGAACTATCTAGCCCTATGTTGGCAGTCTCAGTATTTTGTCCTTCCTGGCTATACGGCATATTTGGTTCAATTTTCTTCTGACCTTATCTTTTTATTACATTGCAAAACAAACTAAAAACATTTTACAGATTACACTGTTGAGTCGGTTTGGGGTTATAGCTGGTACCTGCTGTCCTGCGCACAGTTATATTGTTTGCATACAAACAAAGATATAGTGGTTACCAACTGGATAAATGGGTTCGTCACTATGTAAAGAAACTTATTTGATACTTTTCCTTATTCACCGCTTAATAGGGGGTCTCTGTAACTCTAAAACCAGGCAGAATTATGATTTAAAACCTTCACAAATGAAATAAGACATTCAAACAACCCAAGAACTGTGAAGAATTAAAATGTTTTTGTTGTATAATTTTTTTTTGTCTAATAGTCGGACGATAAAAGTCTACGGATCTGGAGAACAATGGACTGGAAAGAGGAAACGGCCATCTTTCAGCCATTTGAAGAGGTTTGTCTAGTTTTATTCTGATGGCTGGCTGGCTGGCTGGCTGGCTGGCTGGCTGGCTGGCTGGCTGGCTGGCTGGCTGGCTGGCTGGCTGGCTGGCTGGCTGGCTGGCTGGCTGGCTGGCTGGCTGGCTGGCTGGCTGGCTGGCTGGCTGGCTGGCTGGCTGGCTGGCTGGCTGGCTGGCTGGCTGGCTGGCTGGCTGGCTGGCTGGCTGGCTGGCTGGCTGGCTGGCTGGCTGGCTGGCTGGCTGGCTGGCTGGCTGGCTGGCTGGCTGGCTGGCTGGCTGGCTGGCTGGCTGGCTGGCTGGCTGGCTGGCTGGCTGGCTGGCTGGCTGGCTGGCTGGCTGGCTGGCTGGCTGGCTGGCTGGCTGGCTGGCTGGCTGGCTGGCTGGCTGGCTGGCTGGCTGGCTGGCTGGCTGGCTGGTTGGTTGGTTGGTTGGTTGGTTGGTTGGTTGGTTGGTTGGATGTCTAGTTGGTTGGATGGCTGGCTGTTTGGATGGCAAGCTGGCTGGCTGGCAGGCTGGTTGGTAGGTTGGTGGGCTGGCTGGCTGGCTGGCTGGCTGGCTGGCTGCCAGCTTGGCTGACTGTCTGGCTGCCAGCTTGGCTGACTGTCTGGCTGGCAGTTTGATTGGTTGGTTGATTGGCCTGTTGGCAGGCTAGCTGACTGGGTGGCTAGCTGCTTGGCTGGCTGGATGGTTGACAGGCTGGCTGGCATTCTAGCTGGTTGGCTGGCTGGCTGGCTGGCTGGTTGGATGGCTGGCTGGCTGACTGGCTGGCAGGTTTGCTTGTTGGCTGGCAGGTTTGCTTGTTGGCTGGCTGGCTGGCTGGCTGGTTGGTTGGTTGTCTGTTGGGCTGGCTGGCTTACTGGCTGGCTGGCTGGCTGGCTGGCTGGCTGGCTGGCTTGCTGGCTGGCTGGCTGGCTGGCTGGCTGGCTGGCTGGCTGGCTGGCTGGCTGGCTGGCTGGCTGATATATTTATAATGGTTATTACTGACTACTTATCTGTTTGCCTATTTATTATGTTTGTTTCAACTTTTTCCCCGTCTTTGATCTTTACCCCTAATAATATCATCTCTTGTGGTTTTCTTGCACAGTGCGGTGGCACGACACATGTCCTCAGGCTTAGCTGGTCCCCTGATGGTGCCTATGTTGTATCTGCCCATGCGATGAATAACAGGGGGCCGACCGCTCAAATCATTGACCGAGACGGTTGGAAGATCAACATGGACTTTGTCGGACACCGGAAGGCGGTCACGTGCGTTGTAAGAACTTTTCATTTTTCCGTTCAGATTGTTTGCATTCTTTCCAATCGCGGAATTTCTGTCTTCGTTCTTTTTCAAAATTATTTATTCAAGGGGCTGTATCATCACGATCAGAACAGACTTTCAACAGGGCATGGAATCGATGTCCTAGTTTAAGATGAACACAGTGACTGAAAATTACTGGCTCATTTATGCAGCAGCAACGGTAATATGACCTTATCATGTGGGGTATTATTTTCAGGCACTGTGTTAATCTGAAACAACCACTCCAATGCCATGTCGTGTTGATCGTGATGATTTTTAGTAACACTCCTACTATAGCTGCACTTTAGTGGCAAGTAGCTACAGAGGTCATGACTGTTGACCCAGATGTGCACACAGGGCCATTTTTGACTGGTTTTTACTGTCATTTTGACCACCCTGAACAATACAAGACAATGCTTTTACCAGTGAAAAACAGTTGACTCATTGGGTTTGACAGTGTTCGACTTGTGCACTGGATATATCTTGGCATGTATATCAAAATTTTGACTGATTTTGACCCTTGTAGGAGGGTTATATATATACATGTATATTGGCAGTGTTCTGATTATTGCAATTTCCTTACAAGACAAAAAAACATTAAAGATTACTGAATGTTATGAAAAAATAGAGAATTAGCTGTTGCAAACTGCTTTACCAACCTAAAGGACCTGTAGTATAAATGCAAAATAATAGTTATTGACCTTACGTAAAACAGTAAAATGCTTATTGTTTATAACTTGTCTAAGCTTGGGCGATATCGATTTTTTTCATCCACGATATATCGGCAAACATATATCGCGATTTTCGATAATATCACAATTATTTTTTTCATTCATGCGTAATTGCTTTAGAGCCGATAACCACAGGTATGTACCCCTCCACAAGCGTCACAATAAATTGCAAATTCGTTTGCATAGCCTGTATGTACTTCTGACGTAGTTTCTCAGTTCCAAAAGCTGAAAAGACTGCTAATTTTGTTTCCATGGAATTTCTGAATTGAGTCACAATGGCGATTTTTTTTGTTAAATTGCGATATATTTTGTTAATCGCGATTTGCCGATATCTTGATAACTTCAAAAGGTTCTCGATATCGTAATCGAATAAAATAGGTATCGCGATATTCGATATTATCGTGTTATCGCCCAAGCTTAAACTTGTCTCACTTTGCCTTTAAGAAAGAACCTGCTAGGTTTGAAAAACATATGAATAATTGTCAGGTTGTTTTCAAGAAGACTTGATGCTGGGCTTATCAAGGCTGATTTCTATTTTTACCGTATCTTTTCTGTTCTGCAGAGGTTTAATTCCAACATTTTTACACGGACTATCAAGAGGGGAAACCACACCAAGGTATCGTGTATCAACATCATTTACAATTTGTTCATTCTTCAATGTGTAGCCTGTGTTTTTCCCAAAACTTTTTGTTTTTCCGTGCTTTTTAAATAATTGTATGTATTTTTGTAACTAATTTATATGTTCCGTGTTTTCTATAATATGTGGGTTTTTAACCAGTTCGCTTCGGAGGCCGTGTATACACGCAATTTTTTTTTGTACAGCGGATCGGAGAGCGTCTAAACACGCATTCCGATTTTTGTGTGTGTTACCGGGAGACTTGTCAACACGCCACACGTGGCGTGCCGTCGTGGCGGCTGACTTGTATACACGCAATCGTTTCTCGGAGTCCATGGGGTCACGGTTTGGTGGCCCCGGACAAAATGCACTGCAAACACTGAACGAGTTCACTCTTTTTGTTGATTTTTGCGTAATCCCTTTCTACAAGACCTGTTCCTTTGACGTACCAGCCAAGAATTTGTAAAGACGGATTTATATCCATTGTTTACGAGGCCTTCGATCTCTCTCCAGGTATGCCGTCTTTTCGACCGGGCTCTGGTCGCTAATAGGCCGTTGCATTGGACCTTGCCAACGGTCTAATTGTGCTGAAAAAACACAACCGTAATTAAAAAACTAGCCATTTAATTCTCGAAATGTCAAATGAGTAAAGGTGTTTATTTGGGTGTCCGAACTTAGTTTCATTGACAAAAATAATTATTAATGGCTAGAAATTTTTTCCAGATTTTTCACTGAAAATAAACCCGCACTGGGGCCCGGAAAAAAATTAATATTCCCGACGTCAACTGGTTAACAATCTTTTATGGATAGTTGTTGTGATTTTTGTATGAATGTAAAAGTTTCCCAAGTCTCTGGTTTCTGGTCTCCGTGCGCGTCGCTTCAGACCCGTGCGTCAGCATTTTTATCTTAATTTTCTTTTTGCTATGAAACGATATCCAATGCAGCCTAAATTGCTGGATCGATTGATTTCTACCGTGCTGTGTTTTAATCGACTTTTTCACATAGGGGTATGAAGTTTGCCTGATTTGTGCAGCCTCTCTTAGCCACCATACTTTGTGTATGGGAAATTTGGTCGCAGCGTATACCTGTATCACGTATTTCCCTATTGGTAAAAAAGAAGATTACCCCCGCCCCCTAAAAAAAAACGTGTCACCGCACCAATTTTGAAGCCCACCGATGACCAGAAACCGGAGACTTTTTTATAAATTGTCTTTTCACAAATACTTTGAAATTAGACATTTCCCAAAATAGTTGTCGTAAGCTTGTTTTTTCAGTAAAACAGTGTCCTTTTGTAACTTGACATGAAATACGTTTCATTAAAAGGGACAGTATCGTCACGATCAGAGCAGACTTTCAACAGGACATGGAATCGGTGCCCTAGTTTAACCAGTTCGCTTCGGAGGCCGTGTATACACGCAATTTTTTTTTGGACAGTGGATCGGAGAGCGTCTAAATACGCATTCCGATTTTTGTGTGTGTCACCGGGAGACTTGTCAACACGCCACACGTGGCATGCCGTCGTGGCGGCTGACTTGTATACATGCAATCATTTCTCGGAGTCCATGGGGTCACGGTTCGGTGGCCCCGGACAAAATGCACTGCAAATACTGAATGAGTTCACTCTTTTCGTTGATTTTTGCCTAATCCCTTTATCCAAGACATGTTCCTTTGACGTACCAGCCAGGGATTTGTAAAGAGGGATTTATATCCATTGTTTACGAGGCATTCAATCTCTATCCAGGTATGCCGTCTTTTCGACCGGGCGCTGGTCGCTAATAGGCCGTTGCATCGGGGCTTGCCAACGGTCTAATTGTGCTGAGCAAACACAACCGTAATTAAAAAACTAGCCATTTAATTCTCATAATGTCAATGAGTAAAGGTGTTTATTTGGGTGTCCGAACTTAGTTTCATTGACAAAAAAAATTATTAATGGCTAGAAATTTTTTCAGATTTTTCACTGAAAATAAACCCGCACGGGGGACCGGAAAAAAATAAATATTCCCGACGTCAACTGGTTAAGATGAACACAGTGACTGAAAATTACTGGCTCATTTATGCAGCAGCAACGGTAATATGACTTTATCATGTGGGCTATTATGGCAGTCACTGAGTTAATCTAAAACTAGCATTCTGATTCCATGCCCTGTTGATCGTGACGGTACTGTCCCTTTAAAACTGTGATTATTTTGTATTTTGAATACCATAAGGTATATGTCTTTAATACCTTTGTGGTTGGTTTATTCTCTGTACAGCAACAGCCATATACATGTTGTGCCATCGGCAGTCGAGACAGAACCGTATCAATATGGGTATGTAACGCAATATAAGTTTTGTTTCTGGTTTGAGCTCAACTTCATAAATTATGCGATGACATTGTTTCAAGGGGGTGAGATTTTATTGATTTTATTGTTCAGATACTTACTCTCTTTGAATCAAGATATACATTGAAGGGAAGGTACAGTATTGGTAATGTTGGCAAAACTGCTTCTATGAGTATGCTTACTCTCTTTGAATCAAGATATACATTGAAGGGAAGGTACAACATTGGTAATGTTGGCCAAACTGCTTCTATGAGCATGCTTACTCTCTTTGAATCAAGATATACATTGAAGGGAAGGTACAACATTGGTAATGTTGGCCAAACTGCTTCTATGAGTATGCTTACTCTCTTTGAAGGGAAGGTACAACATTAGTAATGTTGTCAAAACTACTTCTATGAGTACGCTTACTCTCTTTGAATCAAGATATACATTGAAGGGAAGGTACAGCATTGGTAATGTTGGCATAACTGCTTCTATGAGTATGCTTACTCTCTTTGAATCAAGATATACATTGAAGGGAAGGTACAGCATTGGTAATGTTGGCATAACTGCTTCTATGAGTATGCTTACTCTCTTTGAATCAAGATGTACATTGAAGGGAAGGTACAGCATTGGTAATGTTGGCAAAACTGCTTCTATGAGTATGCTTACTCTCTTTGAATCAAGATATACATTGAAGGGAAGGTACAGCATTGGTAATGTTGGCCAAACCGCTTCTATGAGTATGCTTACTCTTTGAATCAAGATGTACATTGAAGGGAAGGTACAACATTGGTAATGTTGGCAAAACTGCTTCTATGAGTATGCTTACTCTCTTTGAATCAAGATGTACATTGAAGGGAAGGTACAGCATTGGTAATGTTGGCAAAACTGCTTCTATGAGTATGCTTACTCTCTTTGAATCAAGATGTACATTGAAGGGAAGGTACAACATTGGTAATGTTGGCAAAACTGCTTCTATGAGTATGCTTACTCTCTTTGAATCAAGATATACATTGAAGGGAAGGTACAGCATTGGTAATGTTGGCAAAACTGCTTCTATGAGTATGCTTACTCTCTTTGAATCAAGATATACATTGAAGGGAAGGTACAGTATTGGTAATGTTGGCAAACTGCTTCTATGAGTATGCTTTCTCTCTTTGAATCAAGATATACATTGAAGGGAAGGTACAACATCAGCTTATTACGTTGCTTTGTTTCGGAGAAAATAGTTATTGATACATTCGAATTATTGTATTTATTTTAATGTGGAATTTACAAAAGAGTATTCTTTAAACACGGAAAACCAATATTTTGAAGCAAGGTATCGCACAACATAGTTGTCATAAGCTCAGTATAACAATAATTGAATACCCAAATGAATTATAAACAGGACCCTGTATTATTTTGGGAGTTATTTACTGTAAAACCATGCTTGTTATCATAACTTTGATAAATGTGTCAACTTGTTTTCCCTTCCTTAAGTAAAATATCAGTGTTCTGGTGAAAAATTAAATTTCAGGAAATTGTACTGACAATTCATCTTTAATATTTGTTTCCGTAGCTGACAGCATTAAAGCGCCCTCTAGTGGTGGTACATGATATCTTCAATAACTCCATCATGGATTTAGCATGGTGAGTAGTACTTTCTGTATTACATCGAGTGGTCGTTTAAAACCAGTATACATTTGGTAAAAATATTTGTAAATGCGTCCAAAGTCGTGGAGGGGCCAAAGTCGTGGTACAGGCAAGCCTTTGAGAAGCCCGGCCAGGCCCAGGCTACCTGGTCTCCTAATCTGTCTTTTGTGAATCCTAACCGTCCCAACACTAATAGTAATACCATCATCAACATTATAACATGTATTAACCCTAACCCCAACCCCCTAGGTATTCTGGCTAGGAACCTTCCTGAATCCTCCAAAATCCATCAGTGCACTTTTGGAAACATGCCCTTATCTTCAAAATGCACCATGCATTTTTGTTGATCTTTCATATTCAGCACTTATGGCATGTACTTCTTTCCAGGTATTAATTTTGTCCCATTTGAAGAGGTGAAAGTACCAGTTTCCAACAGTGCTGAATTTATCCCAAAAAGTGCCCCTTTGAGGATTTTAGAGGATAATAATAATAATAATAATAATATGTGGACTTATATAGCGCACGTATCCACCAACTAAGTGGTGCTCAAGGCGCATTCTTTTTTACGTGCATTACACAACACACGGGACCTACGGCTTTACGTCCCATCCGAAGGACGAAGCAATTATGGTGAAGTACCTTGCTCAAGGACACAAGTGTCACGACCGGGGCTGGAACTCACACCCTGCTGCTGGCAACACCAGAACTTGAGTTCGGTGCGCTAGACCGCTCGGCCACGACACTCCACTATGGGGTGGTTAGGGTTAAAGTTTATGGTAAAACTGTGATCATATTATGTTTTTCAAGATTAGGGGCTTTTAAAGGGATTATAGGGATTTTAAAGGGATAAACTGAACTGTGAAAATTTGAGCTCATTTTCTGTGACTTTTATGCACCTATTCACCTTTGGTATTAATTTGTAGTAATTTAAATTAATTTTTGTGTTGCCATAGGAACCAGGACGGGGACGAGCTGCTGGCGTGCTCGGTAGACGGCACGGTGTGTTACTTCAATCTCAGCAGGGATGAAGTGGGCAAGCAACTCACCAAGGATGAAAAGGTATCGACTCAAACGAAATCAAGAGACCCGCTGCATGTGATGTCACAGACTGAACGGCGCCCTCTCTCGGAGCCAAAAGAAAGTCACTCATTGGTTCGTGTATGCGTACTATGCGTGCGCATTCTGTGCTTTGAGTGTGTGTGCACGCAATGCGCATATGTGAACCAATGAGTGACCTTTTTGTCTCTGAGTGAGGGGGGTCTTCGGATTGTGTTTTGATGTCACAAATAAAGAGCGCCCTCAGTCAGTGGCAAAAGCAGGTGATGCGCATGCACGTGCTGTGCCTTTAAGTTTGTGTATATTCAGTGTGCACACATGAACCACTGAGTGACCTACTTTTGCCTCTGAGTAAGGGCTCCCTTTCATTTGTGACGTCAATGCACAGTGTCTATATCAATCCATGATATTCCTAGATGACTACTGTTCCCAAGACCTTTCGATCTTATCCCATTAAAGGGAAGGTACAACCTTTGTAAAGCTTGTCTCCTGATGACGGCTAGAGCAGACAAGTCGAAACATTGAGAACTCACCAACTGGCTCTTCTCAGAGCCATCACTTCTTCCAAGAAGAGATCATTACATGGTGTCACCCAAAAGAACTCAAGTATCTATCTCCACCATGAAAAGCCTCAAATCCTTCATCTTTGTAAATCTTGCGAAATTGCTATTAAGTGATGATTACTCACTTTGAATCAAGATATAAACCCAAGATGTGAGAGCCTCATTGATGTAATTTTTTTTTGGGGTGGGTGCTTGACAGACAAAACTTCACGAGAAAGTCTACGGTAAGAGCGTCTTCTCTGGATCCTCAAACCTCACCAACAGCATCATCGAGAACCCAGAGATGCTGAAACTGCAGCAGCAACAGAAGGAGCTACGGGAGAAGCAGGCGTCCAAGATGAAGATGATGGCCACGCCCACCAAGCCCATGGTCCAGACCGCACTCATAGATGGGCAACCATTGGTGAGTTGGGTCATGAGAGACTTTTGAGACATTGACCGGTCTTGTTCCTATTGTTTACATTATTCTGAGCATTTGCACAATATTGAGAACAATGGAAAAGAACTGGTAAGTTTGCTGCCCTCTAGGGTCTCTAAAGTATTCCATTGGGATTCATTTAATATAAATTAGGTCATACACAGTTAAAGGGACAGGGTGGATCTGGGTGGCCATCTTGGATTCTGGCAGTCATGTCAGATTTGGGGCGGCCATCTTGGATTTGGGCATCCATTTTAGGTGAGGGTGGCCATCTTGTTTTTTGGGCTGTCAGCTTGGATTTGGGCGGTCATCTTTGATTTAGATAGCCATCTTGGATTTGGGCTGTCATCTTTGATTTGGGCAGCCATTTTTGATTTGGGCAGCCATTTTTGATTTGGGCAGCCATTCTTAATTTAGGCAGCCATCTTGGATTTGGACAGCCATCTTGGATGTGGCAGCCATCTTTGATTTGGGCAGTTTTTTTTTTAAAATTTAGGCAGCCATTTTTTATTTGGGCAGCTATCTTGGATTTGGGCAGCCATCTTAGATTTAGGCAATCATCTTGGAAATTGGCAGCCATTTTGGATTTGGGATACCATCTTCGCCATCTTGATTGAAAGTGGCTACCATCAATCATTACAATATTCCGATTATGGACGCATTTCATTGTATCAAATGATGTTTTCATGACTTTTAAAAATCATGGAAAGGTGTTGATAACTTTTTTGTTTTTGCTTTGCTTCTGCGCAGGATGTAAAGAGTAAACAGATTGAAACAAGAACACCAGACGGCAGAAGACGAATTACACCATTGTATATAGCACCACAGCAGGCCAGTTTCGGGTAAGAATCTTTACGTAATAAAAATTTAACATCCGGGAGGTTCAGGGGTCTTTGTCCTCTAGACCAAAGGGAGACCCAGGCCCGCTACCCACAGAGCTGCCAACTCTTCCGGATTCTGTGGAAGACTTCCGTATTTGACGGTAATATTCCGTCATCCCGTAAAGCAGTCAAAATCTTCCGGATCCCCAACCCTCTGAATGGAAAAAATAAAAAGTAGCCTCTGTTCCAAGTCCTCAGTGCGTTTGTGTGTCTTATTTTACATACAGTAAATAATTGCGTAATACTCAATGAGATAAATGCGACATAGCATAAGCGTATGGGTAGTCATTTCATTATACAGTCTATATAATGCAATAGATGCGTGCGTAATAAAGGTTCTGGTCGGGGATTGAGTTGTGAAATTGACACTTGACAGCGTGGGAAAAAACAAAATGGCGTCACCAGAGAGAGTCTTGGCAACCGGGAAGCAGAAAAAGACGAATTATGCGCAAAGAAACAGTAATGAATACCAAAAAGAATGGCCTTGTATTAGAAAATCAACGAAGGGACAAAATCATGCGTTGTGCACCGTTTTTGTAGTTGTGATATTAGCATGAAATACGGCAGACGAAATGACATATTGCGACACATCAAATTGGATAAACATTACACCACTGCGAAAGCACAATCGAGCACACCAGGAATTGCTGGATTTTTTTATAGAAAAATCGGTCGCTGATGACGGTGCAACAAAGGCGGAAATGTTCACAGGCTTTCTAGTCGAACATAACTTGAACGTAGCATCGTCTGACCATGCCCGGTCCCCTATTCAGGGATGAGATTCTTCCAACTTTTGTCGGAAATCCGACCTTACGATTTTGAAAATCCGAATTTAAATTTCAGTTCCGACTTTCCGCTTTGGCCGTTTTATTTTTAGAAATCTGTTCAGTAGGGGCGTATAACACAAATGCACCCTGCAAACAGGCCTCCATTTACTTTTAAATCAGGAGAAACGGTAAACACTTTTTAAAACTGTTTTTCTTCTTAATTTACATACCCGACCGCTATTTATTTAATGCCGAAAGCATTATTTCTGAGCTGAGATTCTCCGCCACAGGTATTAGTCCACATAATTTAATTCCACAAAACAAAACATGTCAAAGATTTCTGAAGCTTTTCCGAGGTAAAAAATTCACCAATAGTTTGCTCTCAGTCGAATAAATAGATGTCACCATTCTGCTCCAACCAGTCATAATTTTTTTAAGTAGGTCTAGATTTATTGTTTTAAATTTTAGGCTTTGAAACAACTGATTAAAAGACGTATTTCTGCTCACTCACTCGCGCAACTTAAGCTTTGGGAGAATGTATACATAGTTATACAGCTTGGAAACCAGCCAAGAATCAGGTCCCAGAGGTTAATGTCACCTGGTCTGGGAGTGTAAAACCACTTTCTTCCTACATTCTTCCGTCAGAAAATACATTTCTTTTCTATTTTTTACCTCATGTTCGGTAAGAGTCGGTAGTGAAATAAGAAGAATGAAACTGACAATGTTTTCGATGGTGCACATTGGGGTTGGTCGTAAGCGGACCCTGCTGTTTAATAATCTTTATATCGTGATATTGTATCTCGAATTAACCTTAAAATTATTTGAAACAATGCGGCCATTAATTTTGGCCTTAGTTTAAATAAACAGGTATTTTCTGTGGAATTTTATTAGGTTCTAGTAACAAATAACTTGAACTCTGTTCAACACTCTTACTACTTGTAATTACTATACGATTCTTAAACTCGAAAGTTTCAATCGTTATGAATCCATTTCTGGAGTCGGAATAATCTGTTGAAAATTATCACAGGAGATTATAATCTGAGCCCAAAGTGGAATGCGTGTAAAGTTTAAATGCCTAAATTCTTTGTGGCGAATAAAGTGGACTCTTCGTCTAACTGGAAATATACGTTCCTGGCGCTCTCCGTTTTCCATCTGCCCTGTTTGGAAATAAGGAATGGGGAACATTGGCGTTGAAGGCAGCAGATGCCCCGCCTGATCTCAAACTATGAAGGCCGTGAAGTGGCAGCGTTGGGGCGATGGTTGGAGGCGTCCAGAACTATTTCGCAGCGTGCGTGTATAGCTAAGTGAATAGGTGGATGGTCTAAAGCCTTTCTTGGAGGCGACAAGCGGGCGGAGAACAGGTAAGGGTGAATCGTCGGGATCGCCTAATGTTGTGAAGTAACGTTCGGCCACTAACACTGGGCAAGTTGGCTTAAACGTTCTGGCAATAACGACTTCCGTTCCTTGCCTGAATTGATCAGTTTTGGGATTTTCAAGATGTATGGTTAGACGGTCTGGCGTTATTTTACAGTAATTTCTATTGATGTTTTTATGTCGTCAAACGAAGAAATCCTGCGTATGAGATAAAACATACGAACAGAATACGGAGATCTGCCAGTGTTGCAGAGCTGTGTCCGTGTTTGGTATGTAGCTTTGCCAGAATATCCGGTGTGATGGGGTCTTTCCGTGCGGTTGGTGTGGAATTTAGCCTTTTGAAACCCTGCAGAGCCATCTTAGCCATACTGCTGTCTGTTGGTGAAGGCAGATCCGGCCAAACTGTGCGCCCACTTGATTGATGCTGCGGCAAGCTCAGCGGAGGACTTGGATCCGTGGTCGACAGATGGGATATGTACAATGCGGTGAAAACGGGCTGACCGGGAACATTGTGATGTCCGATTTTGATGAGGCCCAGTTCTCCCACTTGGTCCAAGAAGCCTTGTATTTGGTCGTGGTAGATTCAGCCTTGGCCGACATCAAGAGAGACGACAACGTGGTGCCCGCTAGTGCTGCGAAGGGATGGGTCGCTGAGGAGGATGCACGGTTGTTCCATATATCTGTTGGAGGCAAGTAAAATAGAGACCAACAGTACAGTGTGTCAGGCGAACAAATGCGTCTGTACGGTGTTAAAGTACACGGTCTGTCGGGTAAGGAATTAGTATCGTGCTCGACCTGCTACGAGAATACGCGTTGTATGATGAGATATGATTCAGACTGGTATCGGTTCCGCTGAGTGCCAGCGCGCGTTTAGTGCTGCTACTGGTACACGAAAAACCCCTGTGGAGGAAGCGTGGGTGCAGCCCGGCCCTCAGCGAAGGTGCACTCCCCTGAAACCGATACCGTATACACAATGATGTAAAGAGATTGAGTGATTATAGGGAATGGGAGGGTGGGCGTAACTCGTGTAGCAAGGTGTGTCGCTTGACCGAGTGAATGCAAAGAACTAAAGCAGCTCTATTTAAGCAGAAATGAATGGACATTCCTTATTGCGTAACGTGTTGAGTGGCGCTGCGAAAGCGCGGGCGTATAATTACATGTCGTTCAAAAAGCGAAAAGAAATTCCACTTTCTTCCTACATTCTTCCGTCAGAAAATACATTTCTTTTCTATTTTTTACCTCATGTTCGGTAAGTCGGTAGTGAAATAAGAAGAATGAAACTGACAATGTTTTCGATGGTGCGTTGGGGTTGGTCGTAAGCGGACCCTGATGAAAGCATAAAAAGGGTAAAGAAAAGTAAGGAGTTTATGCAGAGGACTGGCCAACATGGAACAATATTGTGCAAGTGGCGGCACAAATGGCGTGTCGAAGACATTATGGAAAATAACTTGGTATCAAACAACCATGCCCATAAACGTTCAATGCTGGGAATATGTAAAATAATATAACCAACAAATCTGGTGATTCACGGTTGCGAAAGCAACTCAATTTGTTCGATTTCACGCGGTATCAGATAACCGAAATGTATGGATTTGGTGGCTCGGGCACGAATTATGGCATAGCTGTGAAGGGAATAGTTCAATTTGAACTTAGCTAGGTGTATAAGCAGTGTTGGCAATAGCCAAGGTCGGAACAACAAAAGCCTCTGTTAGTTTTTCTTGGAGGAATTGTGTGATCTATTCTTAACGCCAGAGACAAAAATGTCGGCGAGCTGTTGAAAACTGACCCTGATCGAGTAATGGTGGGGCAAAGGAAATTCTGAGTGGCGCCAGTCATGGATGAAACTGTTTAAATGACGCCATCGAACACAATGACGGCCAGAAATAGGCCGGACGTCCATTTCGGGATGATAAGAGTGCCATAAGCTCTACATTTCGCAAAGTGCCTCAAAGCGGCAACTATGAGGAAAATTGGAGGACAAGTATAATTATTCTCGTTAAACCAATTGTAACAGAATGCATCTACTCCTTTGATCCCTTGCACCAAAATCTGGAATTAAACGTTGGGACTTTGAAATTAGTAGGAGAAGCGAACGATCTATGGAATGGGGACCCCAAAGTTTGTCGACAGGT
Source organism: Zoroaster sp. YZ-2022 (assembly GCA_029582265.1). Lineage (NCBI taxonomy): Eukaryota > Metazoa > Echinodermata > Asteroidea > Forcipulatida > Zoroasteridae > Zoroaster > Zoroaster sp. YZ-2022. Next base: position 4,955,256 of record CM055818.1, on the reverse strand, counting down.
GAAACTTGTCTGGTCGACGGACCAGTCGTCGTAGTCGGTGACCCTACTGATATTATCTGCGATTGTATTGATATTCGGGTATCCATTCCGCCATTATGACGATATTATGTTTCAAACACAAGTTAAAGATGGAGATTGCTAATGATTGTAGGTCAGGTTTTGTGCTACCGTGCGCTATGATGCGGGGAACGTTAGTGTTATCCGTACCACTTGACTTTCTCGTGTGAGCAATGGTCGCTCAATTCAGATAGTATTCTTAGAACGGCTAGCTCTCGCCAAGTTGAACTGCGCCATCTTTCAGTTTTCCGTCACGTGCCGTTGAATTTCATTTGGGGACATCTTGGGCGTGTCCGCCCCAGCCGATATCGCTTGCGTCTGAATAGATTACGAGAGATGGTGCGTGCTGATGTTTTATGGAAAATCCGTTGTATCGTCAAGGTTCGTTTGCCAGAATTTTAGTTCTGCGATAGAGTCGCAAAGATAAGTGCACGACGTCGGACCACGAGGATCTAGATTCAATGGATCTATACGTGTGCGTGTCATGAAGCGTGACTGGGCCTAGAGCTGCCGACATCGATATTATCTGGCCAGCGATGCTAGCGATAGATCGTGCTTGGATAGGGGTAGATAGTGTGTGGTCTAATAGGCCGTCGCGATTGAAGCTATAAGTTTAATAATTTTGGTAGTGGGCACGGAAAAGGTCAGCGTGAGCGAATCTATGATCATGCCGAGAAACTTAATGGTAGTTTGGGGATTCCAAATGCATTTCGTTTTGCTCGGGACGAAGCCGCTATTGACTAGGGCGTCTTTGACTATACGACTGTTGTATAGGGCAGTGGTCAGATCTGGAGAAACTATGATGGCGTCGTCGATGTAAGCGAATGATGTGATGCCTTGTGCATGCCAGTGATAAATGAGTGGTCTAATGATCTTAGTGAAGATGTAGCATACGCTGGAAAGACCGAAAGGCAAGACGCGAAAAACGTAGAATTTGGTGGAGGAATTACGAAAACGCCAAGAAAATCCGAGAAACTTTTGATGTGGAGCAAAAATATCTACGTGGTGATAACCAGATTCGGTCGAATGTGAAGTAGTATTGGTTGCGATCTAGAACTTGGGAAATGTGGTTGAGGTGTTCGTATTTGAACTTGGTTTTGAAAACAAATTGGTTGGGGTGGCGCAAGTCGAGAACTAACCTTAACTTCTTACCTACGGCAACTGTGAGAGGGTTGCAGCAATGGGGCGGGTTATTTACTTCGATAATGCAACGTTTTAGCAAGAGCTCAGAAATGGCTTTATCAACAAAATTGGGATGGGCAAGGCTGGATGCGTTATTCTTTGCTATGAATGGAGGTGGGCTGGTTATAAATGGGATCTTGTAACCCCGAATCCAAAACGTCTAAAACAAACTTGCTGGCTTTTAATACAGATCTCCAAAAGGGAACGCACTGCTTTAATCTACCTTGAACTCTTTCTGGCGTTTTCCCGTTATCTTGATGCTCCCAGTCTCTACAGCTTGTCGACTGCTCTTGGTCCGGGGTTGCTGTAGTGCTCGAAGGGATGGGCAGTTTATACGACGTGGCCTTGGATGCCGCATTGGAAGCAGGTACGGTTGTCGGGTAGAGCCCCGGTACTGGTAGCGAAAAAGCTGCTGACGAAAAGGAGTAACAGAACGCATTGCAGACGGCGCTGGCTTGGCTTGATAAGGTCTGCTGCTGGGTCGTTTCTTAGGTGCCGGTTTCTTGGATGCGGCTGCTTTTTCGGCTTTTTTGATTCTCTTCTCATCGCTAGAGTCTGCGGCCAGAGTATCGGACATGTATTCTCTAACGACGCCCAGCCAAGCTCCGATCTATCGGCGAGCGAATTAACTTTTGGCGTTCTTTGATGGTCTTGACTGCCTCTTCAAGATTGATTTTGGCTTGGTCTACGTCGAGTGTGTCGATGTTATGTAGGGAAGATTCGACCAGGTTGAGGACTTTTTCGCAATGAGAAAATTGCTGTTGGTTGCCCTCCCTCTTGAACGTTGGTGTGTCGACCAGTCTTTGCTTTTTACAAGCAGATTCGACTCTAGAGTCGATAGAGCTAGTCAGTGCTTGGATGGCTTGTAGTATCTGCTGATTACCGCCGAGAGGCTGCGATTGTACCTCGCTGTCTGACATGACGCACGAAAGAAAAGCGTATTGAGAGGTATTCGTAACTCGTGTAGCAAGGTGTGTCGCTTGACCGAGAGTGAATGCAAAGAACTAAAGCAGCTCTATTTAAGCAGAAATGAATGGACATTCCTTATTGCGTAACGTGTTGAGTGGCGCTGCGAAAAGCCGCCGGAGCGTATAATTACATGTCGTTCAAAAAACGAAAAGAAATTCCACAACCTGTCAGTCATTGTCAAGTGAACAATAGCCCCAACTCTTGTCTTGGCTCTAATCCCAAATTGATACATTCAACATTCCAAAGTCGGCAGACAGTTCTTTGATGTGAACTTGTGACCCAGAAATTGTGTCTTTTTGGTTGCTGGTTGTCTTGTTTCTTTTTTCTTTTAAAATACTTTGAAGAGACTAGAGCCAGGATAATTCTAAGGTGTCTTTACAGCTGGCCTATGTTTTTTAAAAACTTCACTGAGCTTTTTTTTATTTACGCAATAACTGTGGACTTGGAATATAGAGCTCGTACCTGCTGTCCAATAAAATACTTGGGTGAAGCTTGCACTGCAGGGTTTCGTTTGTAAGAACCATTTTATTTATAGTTTTGTCAAGATTAATTTAAAGGAGGCATAAGTCAAGGCATACATTGTAATGTATTGTATGGAATTTTTGGATCATATCTGGCTTTGAATTATTGATAAAAACGATTAACTTTACTCACACGTTTAAAGCTACAATTACTAACAACAATCCAATGTAAAGTGAATAAAACAGTAATTAAAACAATAATAACATAATAGGCCCTACTCCATTTTATATTTAAAAATGGGTTTGATATTAGTTGAGAAAAATATGCCAGAATTACATGTACCAAATGAAAAGCAAAAAATATTTTTATGTCGAAAAAAATATGGTTTTGTGTGACAAATTATATTATGCAATATGCCCCTAAATAGCCTCAGATTGCACCAGAGAGCATCTACAACCTAAAAATTTCCCAGGGCCCTTAAGCGGGCCCCGGACCCCACCCGCAAGGGCTCGCTCGCTGCGCTCGCTTCGATTGAGTCTTAGAAAATTAGAAAATTAAATCTTCCTCATTTTCAAAATCATATGTTGGCAGCTCTGTACCCATTTTTTCAGGATTTTTTACTTTTTTTCAAATCACACCTCTGCAAATCAAGTCTTTCAAATATGATTCAGGAATTCTTTTATCGGGTGATGGAGCAGTGATATTTCCTTGTATACGCTTTGATCGTTCAATTTGGAACAGACTGTTCCCATCGGGAACGAACGCTGTTTTCACAGCATTCTGTTTGGGAACACTTTACAGTGATCCCAAAAGGAATATTCCATTGGGAACATTCCATTAACCTTAATTGAGCAGGGTGTCTTGAAGGGGGCTACTCTTGCTTTTCCCGGTGGGAACACTGAATGTTCCTTCGGGAACACTGAAAGGAACAGTCCTTTCCCTTTAAGGGAGGAAGGCCAAAGGTAAGCCTTTGAGACACCAGGCCAGGCCCAGGCTTTGCCCAGGGCTAGGGGCCTATATAATCCCTTAGCTGAGCACAAAAGACCCTACGAATGAATAGATCTCAAATAGCTCTTATTGTTAACACAGACTTGACTGTCACCTCAGCTGTCTTTTGTTCACAACTGCAGCCATTATAATGAGGTCTACTTGGCTGGGCTAGGCCCTCCAGAAGCCCAGGTTATGTTGATTGGCAGGTACTGTATTGTTACAGGATTAAGACTCACAATAGATAGAAGGCCAGGTAGCTTCTCAAAGGCTTGCCTGTACCACGACTTTGGCCCTCATCCCTAAATAAATTTTTATTTGATTTTATTGACAGAGTCTCACCCAAGCCGTTCCGTAGCGCCAGCCAGAACTTGTTCAACAGTCCCTCCTCAAGCAGCCAGCAGGGTCAGCCGTCCAGTAATGTATTCACTGAAGGTCAGAGCAAGGTCACGGTCAAGAAGGAGATCATGGATGGGGTCACATGCCTGGACAACAACATGGTCAGTAGAAATAACCTAATAAGGTCTGTCTATAAGGCCAAAAAGTCTCTGGTTTCTGGTCTCCAATTGCAGCCAAAATTGCTGGATCGATTGGAATTCTGCCATGCTGTGATTTTCACATTGGGGATATGATTGTTTGCCCAATTTGTGAGGCCTCTCTGAGCCACTTTGTATAGGGGAAATTTGGTCCCCGCATATACAGTGTATCAAGCATTTCTCTGTTGTCAAAAAAAAGAAAAAAAGATTACCAATCATCGATTTTGAAGCCGACCGATGACCAGAAACTGGAGATTTTTTTTTGTTGGCCTAAACTTGGAATTCCAACGATCCTGTCTCCTCAGGTGCTATAATTTTTTCCAAAATTTGAGACAGAAATTCCATGGTGGAATAATAAATTTTAATAATAATATTTCATCCTGTCAGAACAACAGGGTCATATCTAAAAAATGCAACAGGGTCGTATGTGCAATAGTGCATAAATTTGTATACATTAAAACAATTGATTGCAACAATGTCGTATCTTCTTCCATAGGTTTTGCGTGTTCATCCTGGAACTCTGTAGATCAAGGTCATAACTATGATACGACCTTGTTGCACTGAAACGACGATTTCATTCTTATATCCCTAACCCTCGAGATATTCTGGCTAGGAACCTTCCTGAATCCTCCAAAATCCATCGGTGCACTTTTGGAAACATGCCCTTATCTTCAAGATGCACCATGCATTTTCGTTGATCTTTCATATTCAGCACTTATGGTCTGTACTTCTTGCCAGGGAGTAATTTTTGCCCCATTTGAAGAGGTGAAAGTACCAGTTTCCAACAGTGCTGTTTTTTTTCTCCCCAAAAAATGCCCCTTGGAGGATTTTGGAGGATATGGGGTGATTAGGATTATAGTGCATTTCACTGGGTCAATATGATTTCCTGTAAACGCCCTCAGTGAACATGCCAGTGATTTTTCACAGTTACCCATTTATACTCCATTTATACTTCAGGCCGGCTAGAATCATATATAGCAGCGGGTTCCGCGACGTTTATAGGTTCAATGTTTATTAGTTCAATGAGTCGTTTCAAACACACAAAGCTTCCAAAATAAATTAATGAATATGATTGATCTGAATGCATCTTCACTATTTTTCAATTAAATTTTCAGCCTGTTTCAGCGCTGGACAGCCGCTTCACCCAGAAAACGGCCATGGATGGCAGAGCGGCTGCAGAAAAAGCCAAACAGACCGCCGAGAACCGCCTGGCAGATCCGACAAACCCGCCAAGTGATAACAGAGTTGCTGAGAAGGTCTCGCCGAAGGTGGATGGCGCCACGCCCAAGTCGGGAATGACAGACATCGCCGCCATGGCATCGGCTGCCGCTGCTGCAGCATGTGCCGAGGCTGCTGCCGCAGCAGCTGATAAGTAAGAAGTTTAGATTTTTTTTTTTTTTTTTTTAATTCGAACAGATCTTGAGATTTGATGAATGTTTACATTATTGGTTCATTGCTAGAAGGTGATCACTGTGATCATTGTAATCATTGTAATCATTGTAATCATTGTGATCATTGTAATCATTGTAATCATTGTGATCATTGTAATCATTGTGATCATTGTGATCATTGTAATCATTGTAATCATTGTGATCACTGTGATCACTGTGATCACTGTGATCAAAGATTGTTATTACCAGTCTGTTACCTACATGAAGTGTGCCACTCGTGTACTAACCTAGTCCACGGCACAGTACCAGAAGTCTGTTACCTACATGAAGTGTGCCACTCGTGTACTAACCTAGTCCACGGCACAGTACTCCAAGAACAATGAATTTGGCCCATTCATGACGTTTTGTTCCACAATGACCACAAACCGGTCATTTACCTGCTTCAAATGGGGCAAAATTACTACCTGGCAAGAAGTACAGGCCATAAGTGCTGAATATGAAAGATTAACGAAAATGCATGGTGCATTTTGAAGATAAGGGCATGTTTCCAAAAGTGCACTGATGGATTCTGGAGGATTCAGGAGGCTCCTAGCCAGAATACCTAGGGGGGTTAGGGTTAATTAACCAGAAACAATTTGTGCTTCTGTAAAAAATAATCTGAAATTCTATTTGTGTTCCAACAAACACTTCAGCTGTAGTTATATTCTGAATTTGTTTAATTTTGTTATACCCCCAGAACCAAAGATGTAATCAAAGTGAAAGATACGACCATCACCTCAACACCGCCTCGGCCCTCCCTGTCTCTCACGACGAAGAGGCGAGACGGGACACTAGACAAGCCCATCATTAAGAAACCAAGGAAGGAGTACAGGACGCAGCATAGAATCGCTGCTGCTGCTGCGGGTGCAACGCCGACTTCCAGCGGGACATCAGTCACAGTCGTTGCTGTAAGTTTCTTTTATAATAGATGGTTATCACGTGGCGGCCATCAATGACACGTTCCCTGCATGCGTGTATACAATCACAGCACTGATCACCAACACATAAATGGAGCCAGCCTATTTTCCCGGCCAGACTCATTATGGTCACGTGTATTTGTAAGGGAGAAAAAGAAGATAGGTACACGGTCTATAGATTCATTCCCTTGTCAGTACAAGATACACTTTGACATTATTGTGGCAACTTGGTTAAGTTAAAGGGGCAGTATCCTCACGATCAGAGCAGACTTTCAACAGGGCATGGAATCGGTGTCCTAGTTTGAGATGAACACAGTGACTGAAAATTACTCACTCATTTATGCAGCAGCAACAACAACAACAACAACAACAACAACAACAACAACAACAACAACAACAACAACAACAACAACAATAATGGTAGTATGACCTTAGGCCTACAGTCCTTTTAGGGCATATTGAGAAATGGTTAAACTATTAGCCAAAAGTATTCATTAAGCTTGCTTCATTCGTTTACCAGATTTGAAAGCAACTGTTATTTGTGGAACAGCTTCTGCATATACCACGCTCAATATGCAGCAGATTCGACCCCCCACCCCACCCTACCCCACCCCACACCCCACCCCACCCCACCCCACCCCCCCCCACCCCAGGGTCAAATGGTTGCTGTGATGAAACAGCACTTTTAATAAATCATTTCTTGCCAATAAATATCAACAATAACTCAGGCATGATATTCTTCCTACTTTTGTTAGAAATTCTACCTTTTGGTTTTGAAAATCCGACCATAAAACCAGGTTCCGACTAACTTCAGACCATGGAATCTTTCCTTGTGTATCATTTTATTGTAAATACCAAGATAAAAAAACAGTTTCCTTGCTATACATGGCTATAGAGGTAAACCGCTATAGGCTGGTATATGCCTAATGATAACGGCAAACATTTTCCTACCTTTTCATTTTCTCACAATATCATCCCTGCCATAAACCACATCATCTGCGTTATATTTACACAATTTGTACCCCTGTCAATATTGAAACAGGGCTCACATGAAGCTGTTAGTCGAGTGACCCCACCGAAGCCGTTGATCAAAATACCAGTCCCGACGACCCTCAAGAAGACGGAGTTTAAGCTGCCGCATCAGAGTAGCTCTGTCGAGGCTGACCTCATCATCGAACTCGAAAACAATTTTAACACCACAGGTGAGTCTAGCCTTGTAATCTTAATTCAAGTTTTTGTAAAATCTCAGACCACGTAAGACTTATTTTGCATAAGGGAATGTAGTCAGCCTGACCCCTTACTAACAAATAGTTCTTTACTAACCCTTCTACTACAGCTGCACTTTAGTGGGAAGTTGCTATAGAAGTCAAAATCAGTCAACTGCCCATTTTGACTGTTGACCCAAATGTGCAGACAGGGGCATTTTTGACTGTTTTTACTGTCATTTTGACCACCCTGAACAATACCAGAGAATGCTTTTACCAGTCAAAAACGGTCGACTCATTTTGACCTGTAAATGTACTTACTACACGTAAGGTTTGACAGTATTTGAATTTTAAGTGCACTAGATACACCTTGGCAAGTATATCAACATTTTGACTGATTTTGACCCTTGTAGTAGTAGGAGAGCTAATGAATAGAGCTCTTATTGTTAACACAGACTTGACTGATACCTCAGCTGTCTTTTGTTCACAACTGTAGCCATTATAATGAGCTCTACTTGGCTGGGCTAGGCCCTCCAGAAGCCCAATTCTTTAAAAGAGTGGAACCGCAGTTCCGATTCTCAATTTGAAATCGGGTAGAATCGGGTACCCGCTGGAACTGCCCAAGCCTAGCAGCTAGTATAATAAGCTCTACTTGGCTGTCCTAGGCCCTCCAGAAGCCTAGGTTATGTTGATTGGCAGGTACTGTATTGTTACAGGATTAGGACTTACAAAAGACAGATTAGGAGGCCAGGTAGCCCAAGCCTGGCCAGGATTCTCAAAGGCTTAGCTGTACCACGACTTTGGCCCTCCTCCCTTGGGTATTTTCAAGAAACAAGAAAAGCTCTGCCTTGAAAAAAACTAATCTAGTTGAATTGAATGAAATTATATACAGGGACATCTGTACATAAGTTGAGAGGGATCAGAGACAGTGAGACGATATGGGAATCTATTCTAACCAGCAAGGGTATAACAGTAACAGGAAACAGGTTAGTACTTTGTATCTCGTTTCAGAGTCTCCAAAGACCATGTGACCTGTGTTTACAAAAATAGTGGCGCGGTAATGTTCTGCCCTGCACACAACAGGTACATAGTCATCACTGATATTGCAGGTACGTCGCGGTGCACGCACATGCAAGAAGATCATTGCATAACGTAATGTACAAATCACTCACTGATAATCAATTAGTAATAAACCCATGATCAATAATCATGTAATTTCACAACAATATTCTCAGTGCCGAAATTTACTTGTATTCTTTCAGTTTTTCGTAAAGAATTAGCTGTTGCAAACTGCTTACCAACCCAGGCATTCTTCCTACTTTTGTAGGAAATCATACCTTTTGATTTTGAAAATCCTAACATGAAACCGTGTTCCGACTAACTTCAGACCATGGAAACTTTCCTTGTGTATCATTTTATTGTAAATACCAAGATAAAAAAACAGTTTCCTTGCTATACATGGCTATAGAGGTAAACCGCTATAGGCTGGTATATGCCTATGATAACGGCAAACATTTTTCCTACTTTTTCATTTTCGCACAATATCATCCCTGGAACCTAAAGGACCTGTAAAATAAATGCAAAATAATGGTTATTGACCTTATGTTTCGAATGGGACATAATACAAACAACGTGTTGTCAGGTGTGCTTATGTATACACATTGTTTGTATTTCGTCCCATTTTACCTCTTTCAGATTTTGTTGGAGAAAAAATATCTAAATCATCTCATCTGGTCGAGCTAGCTCGGACATTCATGACTCTACCACGCCATCCATCATGGTCCTGCATCAGGGTCGGGAGATCTTCTGGGAGGCATCCAGTATCCACACAAAGTTGGTCAATGTATGTGGTTGATGGTCGACCGACCCGGGATTGGCCTTGACGAGGAGTCCAGAGCAGCAAATCACTTGCCAACTCTTGCTTTGCTCGCCAGCAGTGTCCAGCAAAACGCAATCTGCGCTCTCGTAGTATGTCAGAAATAGGTGGAATGTGTCCATAGAGCTGAGCTTTTGTGGGGTGTCTTCTCCAGGAGATGTTAAGAACAGCTCTCAGCATCCGGGTGTATGTGCCATCTAGCCTGGCTTCTAGGGTTTTGGTCAGTGTCCAGGCTGTTGCACCCCCTCAATACAGATTCAACTGCGGCACGAAAGAAGCTACGTTTGAGGTCGTCTGGGAGGTCGGATTTCCAGACTACATCCATTTTGTTTAGGGCTATCCAGGCTTTAGCTTTGCGTATTTTCACATCCTTTTCAGTAGAGTTGATTTCACTTCCAAGGTATGTAAAAGAGTCAACTGCTTTAAGTTGTTCACCTGCAGTGGTTTGAATCGATCTTTGCTGTTTGTAGCTTATGTATTCTGTCTTAGAAGCATTGACATACAGTCCAACATCTTTAGCAGCATTTTCAAGTTGATGTAACATAGTTGTGGCATTAGAGATGGTGTTAGCAGTGTTAACTAGATCATCCGCATAGTCAATGTCAGTCAACTTTTTAGCAGGATGTCTACTTGATAGACTTTCAGATAATGTGAAACCTAGATCATTGTGCTTATCAAGGGATGTTCTCAAAACATAATCAAGGGTGATGATTTAAGAGAACGGCGCCAGGGTGTCACCCTGTAGAACACCTGCCTGGATACCAAAGAAGCTTGTGTCTCCATCGGGGGATCTGACCAAAGATTTTGTGTTTCGGTAAAGCATCATTATGGCAGCGACTGTCTCTGTTGGTATACCATAAGCCAGGAGTATCTTTTCCATTTTTCCCCTGTGAACCGAGTCAAAGGCTTTAGAGAAATCTACAAACAGTAAGGCAGCTTGCAGATTCTTTGCCTTTACTCCCTCAATAATCCGCCTAACTGTGAGTATTTGGCCAACAGTTGACCTGTTCTTTCTGAAGCCGTTTTGATTCCGGCGCAAGATCTTTTCCACTTCCGGCTGTATGCGGTTGAGGAGCAGTGAGTTGTAGATTTTTGCTGCTATTGATGTGAGTGTAATTCCTCTATAGTTTTTCGCTAAACCCAGATCTCCTTTTTTGGGAAAAGGAAGTATGCAACCTTCGGTCCATTTTTCAATTTCCTCGTGATTGTATGTGGCATTACAAAGGTCAAGGAGGAGCGTTTTCTAGTCCTGCTGCTTTCTTATTTTTAGTCTTTTTAAGCACTTCAACAAGCTCAGCTTCAGTGAAGTTTCCTAGTTTAATGTTAAGAGGTTGGTCGATAATTATTTCGATTTCATTGTCAGATACGTTAGGAGCCTTTCCGAGGAGATTTTCAAAGTGTTCCTTCCATTTGTTTAGCCTTTCTGTTTGACTGTTGGCTTTTAGCTTTGATTTATTTGTAGATTTTCTGCCGCTTATTTCATTGACGGTTTTCCAGGCGAGCGAAGATTGCGTATTGGCTGCGGCGTTGTTTATGAGTTGAATTTTGCTTTGGATGTATATAAGCTGTTGATTCTTATATGTATTTGTGAGTTCAGCAAGCGCCGCTTTGAATACTTTGATGGATTCAGTAGATGGATTGGAGTTTTTTATATCAGCCTTCTCTTTCAGATTTGCCCGCTTATTGGCTATCTCCTCAGATTCCCATGGAATGTGGTGCTTTAGTTTTGGTTTAAGAGGAATGGTGTCTTCTGCCGCTTTTTGGTGGGAGGTCACAAAGTTGTTATAAGTGATGTTTAATAGCAGAGTGTGTTTCTGTGTCTGCTTGTAAGGCATCAAACCTATTTCTGGTAGAGAGGGTGTATTGGTTTCTCAAGTTCTCATTTGAAGTGAGAGCAGACCAATCGTATGGTGGGAAAGAGGAGGACTTTTTCTTGTTGGCACATAAACTTAGTCGGATGTTGGATGTGACAATTCGATGGTCTGAGGACACTCCTTCAAAAGTATTGTAGGTTTCACAGTTTAGTGCACTGTTTTTCCACTTTTTGTTGATGATAATATAATCTAATTGGGCATGTGTGCCAATTGCGTAAGTGAATGTCCAGAGTTTAGAGTTCTTCTTCTGAAATTTTGTGTTTAGACATATAAGGTTATTTTCGTGGATGAAGTCTTCAATAAGAAGACCATTTCTGTTTGATGATGTGTGATACGCAAATTTGTGTGTGTCACTACGACCTATCTGAGCATTCATATCTCCACCAACAATCAAGAAGTTATGATTTGGTACTTGCCTGACGAGAGAGGAAAGGCTCTGATAGAAAAGAGTCACGTCTTCCTCGTCACTTGAATTTGTGGGCGAGTAGCAGGAGATGATGGTTGTGGCAGGGTTGCCATTAAAGTTAGCAATGATAATTCTTGGCTCTATTTCTTCGATGCCAATGGACTAAGTAGCATGCCAACTCCACTGATGGTGGCACCTGTGGAGTTCTTCCACGCTGAGGCTGTAATGAGTGTCCAGCCTTTGCCTACTTCGTGGTACTTAAGGTTGATGTCAGAGTGAAAGAAACGATGCTCTTGTATACAGATGACATTTATATTCAAGGCAATGGCAGATGAAACTAGTTCAGGTAGTTGGTTTATTGTGTTGAGTGTACGTACATTAAAGGTGGAAATTAATGTAGATTTTTGGCACTTGAGAAATTTCGTTGGGTGACCCTGTAGCTGATTTTTCGAACACTGTGCCAGGGTCTGGACAGCAGTGAGCAGCAGCTCCTTGGTAACCCAGCGCGACGAGCGATGCGGTATGAGTTTCTGGAATTTGTGTGAGTCATGTTTATCTTTCAGTGGCTAAATACTAATCTACGGTACGCCGCTCCTATAGAGAGTAGCAGTGTCAGTCTCACTAACAGGTTTCCCAGACCAAGTTTCACTGGCGTGCGTGAATTGCTCTGCGAAGTTGGTTGAAGAATCCAAAAACAAGGTCTATTTTGTATTGCATTCAACACCAGACTGCCATCCTGCATTCCAATGGCAGTTTGGTTTTATATCAGAGATTTCCTTCTCCTAGATGAAATGCCTTCGCCACGGCTAAGGAGCCCCATCTACCCCTATGGGAAAACCATACTATTCATTTAACAATGCTAATGTCATATTTCTATATTTTTCGTCTTAATTTTAGTCATGTGGTTTGTGTAAGCTGTGAAAACCAAACTGTAAATATGTTTTCCACTGGAGGTCGGAGGTTAATCCCAGCCTGTTTGCTGCCCTCTGTTGTCAGCATACTACAGTGCAGTAGCCGATACGCAATGGCCATTACCTCATCTGGACTACTGTATGTCTGGTAAGAATCTCAGAGAATGACTAAAATTCAATGTTTCCCAGGCCTGTGATTTCTCAGGATTTTTTTTACAAATCTCCCTTTGCCAAAAGATTTTCTGGAAAGAAGAGAAGTAACCACCAAGGAAAGAAAGAAGTATGCTGTATTGTGTCCAAACCTCTAGTTTCTTGTTTGTGGGGATGTGGAGAGTCTGTAAGTCCTCCAGAATTAAACATCCAGGAGGTTCAGGGGGCTTTGTCCTCTAGACCAAAGGGAGACCCAGGCCTGCTACCCATTTTTCAGTTTTTTTTTCACTTTTGTCAAATCACGCACCTGATATCCGAAGACTGGGTTTTCACATAAACTTGCACTGGTAACAGACTTCTGTTGTCACTCAAAGTGTTAGCCAGCAATAGACCATGTGCCTTGAGCGCCCAGCAGGGTGGATATGTGCGCGCTAAAAATCTTTATTATTATTATTATTATTATTATTATTATGTGACTTGTACATTTTGCGTGACCTTTAGAGTACCAGGGTGATTTCCCGCCGGGCAAAAGTGTGTATATTTGTCTGCAGTTTGTACATTTTGTGCTTCGTCATATACACACGTCAGTGTAGGGTAAAATTAAATCAGTTGTTTATCACCTGATGCAAGAATTTCATCAAACTATAAATATCACGGCACCCGCTGCTATATAGGATTCTAGCCAGCCAATCGACATCAGGCAAGCTCGGTGGTCGAGAGGTTAAGACATCTGCACTAGTAAGCAGGAGGTCGTGGGTTCGAATCCAGCCCGAGTCGCCTGTGAAGTTTTTTTCCACAGACACCGGAAAGCACTGAGTATACAGTGCCTATACACACGTCGGTGTAGGGCAAAATTAACCAGTTCGTGTTGGGAATAAAAAAGTTTTTCTGGGCCCTGTGCGGGTTTCTTTTTCCCACACACACGTTAATGGAAGCTTCCACAGCGCGTGGCCACGTCTTCCGAGCATGTCACCGTACACGCGTGGCTCAACCGAGCATGCATACAAATATATCGGAGTTTCCTATGGCGTGTTTAGACATTGCGTGTATAAAAATTGCGTGTATACACGGCCTCCGACGCGAACTGGTTAAAATCAGTTGTTTATCACCCAACGCAAGAATTTCATCAAACTATAAACATCAAGAATGTTTTTAAAATTCAGATGAATAAGATTTGAGATGTAATGTCCAGTGACTTATTAAAAATAAATCAAATTAAGAATTTTTCAGCTGATTTTTCATATGATTTAAATTGTCCGTTTTGATTCAGGGATGTGAGAAGAATGAAAGCTGTGGTCAAGAAAGAGTCCTTATTACCAATCATGAAAAGTAAGTCTGAATAATAATAATTTATTATTTTAAAAGTTTTTCACCAATGGTTTATTGGCTTATTTCCAGAACCAGAAACACTGGGGGTAAACCCCTACTCTTCCATGATAAGTGTTCTGGGTTCTTTTACATGCATTACTTTAATAATCTAGTACACGGGACCTACGGCTTAACGTCCCATCTGAAGGACAAAGCAATTATGGTTAAGTGTATAATGCACGTAAAGTGGATTGTCGTGCGGTCTAGCGCACTGAACTCAAGTTCTGGTGTTGCCAGCAGCAGAGTGTGGGTTCGAGCCCCGGCCGTGACACCTGTGTCCTTGAGCAAGACACTTAACCATAATTGCTTCTCTCCACCCAGGGGTTAAATGGGTACCTGTGAAGGCAGAGATGGTTTGCTCTATATGCGCTAGAAATGGCAGCAATTGAGCTGTATACTCCCCAGGGAGCTGAGATGGTTTCAGGAATGATTTATGAGCCTTATGAGCCTTATGAGCAGGGATAATAATATAATGCGCCTTGAGCGCCACTTAGTTGGTGGATACGTGCGCTATATAAATCTATACATTATACATTATTATTATTATTAAAGAGACAAGCCCTGGCCGGCATTCGAACCCACATTACAATACATTACAATACATTACAATACATTACAATACATTACAATACATTACAATACATTACAATACATTACAATACATTACAATACATTACAATGTATGCCTTGACTGAGCGCCTTACAAGCAGCCACTCATAACAGCTCTCCAGTTTTTGTGCTAAGTAAGTGTTTTGTAGCTACAAGTTTGTCTTCATTTTTATACTAGTGGATTTCTTATTACACCTGGAATCTACTGGACGTTTTATGTGAGTATTTGTACATTTGTTTTCTTATAATAAGTGAAAAACTGTTTTTTTTTTTGTCTGATTGTGCAGTAAGATTTTACTGTTGAGTGTATACACATTTTGGATCTTCATTTTATTTGTGCAGTCAACTCTGATTTAGATTATAACCTGTAGCTAGAGATTACAACCTGTAGCTTGACCACAAGCCTTTTGTTTGGATCAACAACTTTGTGATCAGACAATGGAGGTCTACATCCTGTTTATTCTACTCCTGCTATCCAGACCATTGTGTCTCAATGACTCATCAGTAGATGGCTACAAGATGCAATCTACAGATTGTTCACCTAAAATCCGCCATCTTAAATTCTTGAGACGTCCTATATCATACTATGATAATTCATCTGCCACCTTTCACCTGGAACTCTTAATTTCTGGTGACATAAACCCAAACCCTGGACCTGAAACACTGATCAACACACCCACAAACGCCACTCAGCTCCATAAAATTTCCTACAGCCGCAATGAACTACTCAATCTTCGCAATGCTCCATGCACTGATGTAGCTTTATCTTATTCAGCATTGAGTCAATTGAATTGTCTTGGAATACTTGCTAATCAACCCCAAACATACCGCCGCACACATAGAGGTAAAAAAGCTGGTCGCCGTAGAATGGGCAGACTTACACAACTAGCACTCCAGCCTTACCAACCCCCAGCAGTGAACTCAACCACATCAACAAGCGACATTGGCGTAACTTCAACTCCAAATGTTCACGATGAGTCTAAACTTCAGCTCTGTGTCTTGAATACTCAATCCATATGTAACAAAACGGATGAATTTGTTGACTTTGTACTTCAAAACAATTTGGATCTTGTTGCTATATCCGAGACATGGTTTAAATCTGATGATGACTTGCTAACCCGTGAGTGTACTCCTGCTGGCTACTCTATCCATCATATCCCTAGACCAATAAAGACCGGTGGAGGGGTTGCACTACTCTTTAGATCCAGTTTATCTGTCAGCATGAAAAGTGTTAACATTGACTACCTAACATTTGAATCTCTGCATGCTGAGGTAACGTGCAACTCTAGATCTGTTCGCCTTGTTAATATTTATCGACCAGAAAGGGATGTTGATGGTAAACATGTAAACTTCTCCAGTTTTTCTGCAGGAATTTGAAAAATTAATTGTCGATTATCTCTTACACCCATCTGACATTATTTTAACCGGCGATTTTAACATTCATATGGACATTATTTCAAACAATTATGCAAATCAGTTTAAAGATCTGCTCTCTGCTCATGGACTTATACAGCACATCACAGCACCCACTCATCGGTATGGTCACTGTCTTGACCTCATGATAACGCGTGAAAATACTTCACCTCTTATCTCGAATATAACTATTCATCCTGGCTTATCTGATCATTATGCAATCATGGTAAATTTGAACCTTAAAAAACCTCCCATACCTACCATTTCTGTAACTACTCGCCACTGGAAAAAAGTAAATATTAAAGATTTATGTCATGATGTTGAATCTCAACTGGAAAATGTAAACCTTGAAGATGGTGAGCTGGATTCTTGTGTCAGTCTATTAGTATTTGAATCTACTGTCCGTAACATCTTGGATGATCATGCTCCGCAAAAAACTCGAACTGTTAAACTACAATCTGAATCCCCCTGGTTCAATGATGATATCCGTGCTGCAAGGAAAATCCGCCGTCAACTTGAGCGAAGATGGCGTGACAATGGGAAACTTGGAGTACATCGGCAAGAATACTGTAACCAACGTGATATTGTGAAGAACATGATTAACCAGGCAAAAATAACTCACTACTCATCTCTTGTGGAAGATAGCTCTGGTGATCAGAAAAAACTCTTTAACATTGTTGAAAAGCTGCTTCATAAACCCAAAGCTCCAGTGCTTCCATCTACACACTCCGATCAGGACCTGCAAATGCTTTTTCAAACTTTTTGTCACAAAAATTGAGAATATCCGTCGCTTCTTTTCCCTCAGTACCTGCCATTCTATCACAAACACCATCACGCAAGGATCTACAATGTAGACTGTCCATGTTTGAGCCAACTAGTGTTACGAAGATCAAGAAACTCATCATGAAATCGCCATCAAAATCATGTGAACTTGATCCAGTGCCAACTTCGCTAATAAAACATAATATTGATGTGTTTGCTAAGTATATCACAATTATTGTAAACAGATCTCTTTCTTCCGGTTGTTTCCCTAATAGCCAGAAGGTTGCTCATGTTAAACCACTCCTAAAGAAACCCAATTTGGACAAGGAAGTTTTCAAAATTACCGACCAGTGGCAATTTAAAGTACCTTGGAAAAACAATCGAGCGAGTTGTTTCATCACGGATCTCTGACCATGTTCGTGCTAATAACCTGTCGGACACATTTCAGTCAGCCTACAAACCATTTCATGGAACGGAAACTGCTCTTCTTCGCGTCAACAATGACATTTTATCTGCCATGGATGAGGGAAAATCACTGCATTAGTTTTGTTAGACTTAAGCGCTTTGACACGGTCGATCATAAAATCCTTCTCTCCCGCCTTCAATATCATCTTGGAATACATGACACAGCCCTGGATTGGTGTAAGTCCTACCTTTTAAATAGGCCTCAGCATGTTTGTATTGGTAACGCTATCTCCGAGCCTGTTATTCTTGACTATTCTGTACCCCAAGGCTCTGTGCTTGGCCCACAGTGGTTTACAGTTTATACCTTTCCAGTTCGTGATATCATTTTGAAGTATAATTTAAATTACCATGTTTACGCTGATGACACACAGCTTTACATTACTTTTAAATCTTCTCAAGAACCTGCCGATTCCTGCATTAAAACACTGGAGAAATGTATTCAAGAGATTCGAAGTTGGATGAGACAAAACTTCCTGAAATTGAACGATGAAAAAACAGAATTTGTTCTATTTGGATCACGTCAGCAATTGTCTAAAGTTTCTCTTCCATTTATTACAATTGGTGACTCGCAGATAATCCCCTCATTACATGCACGTAATTTGGGTGTTATATTTGACTCGACAATGACTTTAAAACCACATATCTCCAACATTGTTCGCATATCATCATTTCATATCAGAAATATAAGCCGAATTAGGAAATACTTGAATAAAAGTGCTGCTGAACAAATTATACACGCGTTTGTCACATCACGGCTCGATAACGGGAATGCTCTCCTACGGTCTCCCGAGAATCAAATATCTCGTCTTCAGTACATACAAAACACAGCAGCTCGTGTTGTGACTTTGTCCAGAAAGTCATGCCATATCACGCCAATCTTGAAAGAACTGCACTGGCTTCCTGTTTCACAGAGAATTGTTTTTAAACTTATGCTAATTGTTCACAAATCTTTTAATAACATTGCTCCAATTTATATTTCTGAACTGGTTAAAGTCTACACTCCATCACGCAATTTGCGCTCCAGCAACATGTCACTCCTAACGGAACCAACTTCAAAACGGAACTGGGGTGATAGGTAATTTTCTGTCGCAGCTCCGAGACTCTGGAATCATCTTCCAACTAAACTCAAATCTTGTCATAGTATAACCAGATTTAAGTCGATGCTTAAAACTCATCTTATGTCACAACTCTTCAAAGATGATGTATATTTGTAATTGCATTGTAGGTACATGTATCTCGGTACATAATTTATTTATTTTTTCCCCTATGCTATCATTGTATATTGTTTGTATTCATGTTTTTTCTTTGTTTCCGCGCCTTGAGCGCCCAGCAGGGTGGATATGTGCGCGCTAAAAATCTTTATTATTATTATTATTATGACAACACCAGTCCAATGCACTCGAGTCCAATGCACTAGACCACTCAGCCACGACACTGTGTCTAGTTCTAGGAAATAGCTGCGTGCATCAATAGCCTAATCCCATGATACTTTACTGCAGGCCAGGCAGGGCAGCGAAACTTATAACAAGCTTGTTGTGCGTGAGCGCATTTGGAGTACAATGCCATGGTATGGATTACAGCAGGCTGGCACACTTCATGTAGGTGATAGACTTCTGGTAATGAGCATTTAAACATTACAATGGAATTCATGTATTATAAATGAATCAATTATTGTTATTATCTTTTGTCAGGTGGAGATCTAACCATCACTAACTCACTGGTAACGGAGCAAGGAGTACCAGCGATTTCTCTATCTAATGGCAGATCGTACAGCTTCGATTCCTCAATGTCATGTTGGTAAGTGTGAATAATTCACAGCTATTCGTGTAGGTTTTCACAGCTAGTCATGTGGAATTTCACAGCTATTCATGTGGGCTTTCACAGCTATTCATGTGGGCTTTCACAGCTATTCATGTGGGTTTTCACAGCTGTTCATGTCGGCTTTCACAGCTATTAATGTGGGTTTTCACAGCTATTCGTGTGGGCATTCATACCAGCCCATGCATGGCATGTTGTCCCTTAGGCTGGTTTGAAAGTGGGCTTGAGTGCTCAAATTCAGCAGAAGTAGAAATAGATTCACAAAAAAATAACAATTTCTTAATTGTTTAAAGCAAGCAGACTTCAATACACACTTTAGGGAGTGTTGTGCACAGAACATGCGTTGTCCTACAAATCGTGCATTGCGTGCATGCACAAATTTATGTACAGACAAAGGGTCACAGGCCTATTCACCCACGCCGCACATGGTGCTCATTTACCCATGGTTTTAGCCTTTAGTCGGGTGTGGTCACCCTTACGGTTTCCTGATATTTAGAATAGTTGCTGTATGTCTATAAACGATTTATGTCTTTGACATGCGCGTTGTAATTGCCCAAAGACTTGTACACGTAAACTGTACCAAAAGATTTTGGGTAGCCAAAACCTGTTTAGTATAATTTACACGCATCCTCTTTGCGCAGAATTCCCCAAAGTGTGAATTTAAAAGTGTCAGCACCTTAACACAATTCCTTTCTATTCATACGTGGAGTGTCGTGGCCGAGCGGTCTAGCTTACCGGACTCAAGTTCTGGTGTTAGCAGCAGAATGTGGGTTTGAATCCCGGCCGTGACACTTGTGTCCTTGAGCAAGACACTTAACCATAATTGCTTCTCTCCACCCAGGGGTTAAATGGGTACCTGTGAGGGCAGAGTTGGTTGATTAGCCCTATATGCGCTGTAATGGCAGCAATTGAGCTGTATACTCCCCAGGGAGCTGAGATGGTTTCAGGAATGATTTATGAGCCTTATGAGCCTTATGAGTAGGGGTAATAATATAATGCGCCTTGAGCACCACTTAGTTGGTGGATACGTGCGCTATATAAGTCCACACATTATTATTATTATTATTATTATACGAGGAAGACATACTACAAGGGTCAAATTTTCTTCTTTTTTTTCAATAGCAATTTTGATGTACTGTTTTACTTTATTTCTGCCGTTTTGTTTTCACAATTTTTATTCACACATCTTTATTTTTCCTCTTCAAATAGGATGTTGTTGAGCCAGCAGGGCGATACCCTGAGCCAGTGCTCAGACCACCAGGCATGCCAACCTTCTCAGAGTGCGCTGCGTGCATCGGGACCCCTGGCCACACTGCACGGCCAGTCGTTAAGGTAAGATGTCACATGTCTTCTCGTCACAAGAGGGCGCTATTGTATGTTATTCCAACCATAGATATCAATGTCAGTTGTACTTAAAGAGGCAGTGTCGTCACGATCAGAGCACACTTTCAACAGGACATGGAATCAATGTACTAGTTTAAGATTAGTGACTGAAAGTTATTGGCTCATTTATGCAGCAGCAATGGTTATATATGTCTGGCGGTCCAGGAAAACCCAACACATGGTCAAATTTTTTACAATTCTTGTTGAGCATTTAATCAAGTAATACACCCTTTACTGATCTCATAACAGTTTTAATGAGTTCAATATTCAAACCTTTCAAAGACGGGTCTAAAACCCACAAATGGAGAAATTAGGCTTCAAAGTTGGCTATGCAGTAAACGTAAATCCCTTGAATTGAGGTGAAATTGACATAGTAAAAATAGTGTAAAAGTGTTTTTCATTTCTTTCAATCTAAGATTTTTCACATAAAGGAGTTATGGTAAATGTTTACGTAAATCGGTCCATAATTACAAAATGTGCGTGGCGACTTCCGACGGGTTTTCCCCGACTGCCACACATATATCATGTGGGGTATTATTTTCAGTACACCAATTCCATGCCCTGTTGATCATGACAATATCGTCCCTTTAATTTTAGCCAAACTTAAAAACATTATTTTGTTGTTTAAATAATTACAGAGCCGGTAAGTTGTCTGGAGGCGTGTTCCAATCCAACCGAACCTTGCAGCAAGCCTCCACGATGAGCTATCTTGAAAGTCAACTATCGGCCGCCCAGGCATTGAAATCCGGCCAGGAATATCGCTTCTGGCTGCTAACATATGTACGATACTTAGTACAGGAAGGTAAGAAGAAGAAATATATACCCTTTTGTGCTAATTTTACTATAAAATAAATTATGGTTTGTCCAATTTATAATTCATCCTGTCAGAAGCAGGTTGTATCTATAAAATGCAACAAGGTCGTATGCGCAATAGTGCATAAATTTGCATGCATTAAAATAATTGAGTGCAACAACGTCGTATCTTCTTCCATATATTTTGCGTGTTCATCCTGGAACTCTGTAAAAAGATACGACCTTGTTGCACTGAGCAAAATCCATGTCTGCATCATGGTCATAACTATGATACGACCTTGTTGCACTGAGCAAAATCCATGTCTGCATCAAGGTCGTAACTATGATACGACCTTGTTGCACTGAGAAAAATCCATATCTGCATCAAGGTCGTAACTAAGATACGACCTTGTTGCACTGAGCAAAATCCATGTCTGCAACAAGGTCATAACTGTGATACGACCTTGTTGCACCGAGCAAAATCCATGTCTGCATCAAGGTCGTAACTATGATACGACCTTGTTGCACTGATGCAACGATTAGTGCAAACAATTTTTTGTGTGATAATTCCGCGTCAATTTAACACACTTTTTCCATTATCGTCACTGATTTTGACAAAACTTGGCATCATTGTTACCCCTACAGAGAAACTCTCCCAGCAATTTATAATATTTGTTTCTCTGGGTCAAATGGTAAAGAAGTTCAAAGGTCAGGAAATATTTGACCTTTTTTTTTGCCAAATTGGTCATATATAAAGTGATATATAAGCTGATAATTTATGTCATTTCATTTGTAATTCCTTTTCAGAGCAAGAGAGCAGATTACGAGACGTCTGTAGTGAACTGCTGGGGCCATTCTACAGAGTTGACGCCAAGGAATCACAATGGCAGTCCTTGGAATCGGTAAGAGATTGTGTAGGCAAGCTGGATTTCAACCTTTGACCTTATGCAAATTGTACATGTTTGCAATAGCCTGAATGTCTGACATCACGCAGCAAAAATTCGGGTATGACGTCAAAAGTGGCCAAATCGTACAAAATGATTCTTATGGAAGTTGTTTCGCTAAATATATTTGTTGAGCTCAGTAAAACAAGTACATTATCATCCAGCTAAAACCCACAGATATCTACTGTCACCAAACACATGTCTATATCTAGATATAGTCGTCAAATGAAACAATGTGTATACATATTCAATCAAAAAGCATCATTAAACTTCCCGCAATGATTGTTTAATAACCAATGCGGCAAAAAAGAAAGTCTAGAACATCAAAATGGGCGGCAAATTTTTTTTCTTTTTTTTTTTCTTTTAAATATTGGTTTCGGTTAGCTGGTTAGAAAATTTCTGAATGGTTAGTGCAGTTTTGGTCAGTTGACCGGTTTACTGTCCCGGCGCTATCACAGATAGTACAACATTATAGCTGATACCACATTTGACCCTGCGACCTCAAATTGACCTTTTTTTTGTCTGTTTCCTTGCGACCCCACAGGGGATGTCCAAACGAGACCTTCTGGAGGAAGTACTCCCAATCATCGGCTGCAACCTGAAGATGCAGAGACTCTACACAGAGTACCAGGAGGAACTCAAAATCCTCAACAACAGAAGCATCCTAGCTTGACGTAGCTTGAACCTCCACTCTGGTTTTACCTCTCCCTTAACTCAGGTGGATCTTTTGTTTCTCAAGTATATCAAAACAGTATGGGACTCAGGCTATACCTTTAGTTTTACAGTCCACACAATTGATAGTATTGGAATTATTTGCAGTCCATTTACAAACTATTGTGTTTATACTGTTTTGTCACAAGCTGTTCTGTCACATACTATAGACTATTCTGTTACAGACTATTCTGTCAAAGGCTATTCTATCATAGGATATTGTGTCACAAGCTGTTCTGTCGCATACTATAGACTATTCTGTTACAGACTATTCTGTTACAGACTATTCTGTTACAGGCTATTCTGTCACAGGCTATTCTATCATAGGATATTGTGTCACAAGCTGTTCTGTCGCATACTATAGACTATTCTGTTACAGACTATTCTGTTACAGGCTATTCTGTCACAGGCTATTCTATCATAGGATATTGTGTCACAGCTCTTCTGTCACATACTATAGACTATTCTGTTACAGACTATTCTATTACAGGCTATTATGTCACAGGCTATTCTATCATAGGATATTGTGTCACAGCTCTTCTGTCACAGACTACAGGCTATTCTGTTACAGACTATTCTGTTACAGGCTATTCTGTCACAGGCTATTCTATCATAGGATATTGTGTCACAGCTCTTCTGTCACAGACTACAGACTATTCTGTCACTGGCTATTCTGTCACTGGCTATTCTGTCACAGACTATTCTTTCACAGACATTTTTAGACCAGAACTTTAAGCTTAAACTTTCATATGTTCAAGACTTGCTCGACTGCTTTGAAAATGTAGCAAATTGTGGAGGAGCTATTATTACAATATTCAATGAACTACTGCACGAGAAACTAGTGAACTATTTTCTCGGGCAGTATTTTACTGAATTTAATATCACTGCATCCATCCATTTGCTATATTAACAAAGCTGAAGTGAGTTGGTTTATAGCAATATAAAACCAGTACTATAAAACTAATCTATACCAAAAGTTTTGGATATGAAGTATTTTTATATATATTTCCTGAACAAAAGGGAAAATCTACTTTTGCCGGTAATACTTAAGGAAGGTACAACATCAGTAATGTTACCAAAACTGCTTCTATGAGTACGCTTACTCTTTGAATCAAGATATACATTAAAGGGAAGGTACAACATTGGTAATGTTGGCCAAACTGCTTCTATGAGTACGCTTACTCTCTTTGAATCAAGATATACATTGAAGGGAAGGTACAACATTGGTAATGTTGGCCAAACTGCTTCTATGAGTACGCTTACTCTCTTTGAATCAAGATATACATTGAAGGGAAGGTACAACATTGGTAATGTTGGCCAAACTGCTTCTATGAGCACGCTTTACTCTCTTTGAATCAAGATATACATTGAAGGAAGGTACAACATTGGTAATGTTGGCCAAACTGCTTCTATGAGTACGCTTACTCTCTTTGAATCAAGATATACATTGAAGGGAAGGTACAACATTGGTAATGTTGGCCAAACTGCTTCTATGAGTACGCTTACCTCTTTGAATCAAGATATACATTGAAGGGAAGGTACAACATTGGTCATGTTGCTTCTATGAGTAGACTCTTTTTAAATCAAGATATACATTAAAGGGAAGGTAGTAATGTTGGCCAAACTGCTCCTATGAGTACGCTTACTCTCTTTGAATCAAGATATACATTGAAGGGAAGGTACAACATTGGTAATGTTGGCCAAACTGCTTCTATGAGTACGCTTACCTCTTTGAATCAAGATATACATTGAAGGGAAGGTACAACATTGGTAATGTTGGCCAAACTGCTCCTATGAGTACGCTTACTCTCTTTGAATCAAGATATACATTGAAGGGAAGGTACAACATTGGTAATGTTGGCCAAACTGCTTCTATGAGTATGCTTACTCTCTTTGAATCAAGATATACATTGAAGGAAGGTACAACATTGGTAATGTTGGCCAAACTCTTTCTATGAGTATGCTTACTCTCTTTGAATCAAGATATACATTGAAGGGAAGGTACAACATTGGTAATGTTGGCCAAACTTCTATGAGTATGCTTACTCTCTTTGAATCAAGATATACATTGAAGGGAAGGTACAGCATTGGTAATGTTGGCAAACTGCTTCAGTGAGTATGCTTACTCTCTTTGAATCAAGATATACATTGAAGGGAAGGTACAGCATTGGTAATGTTGGCCAAACTGCTTCTATGAGTATGCTTACTCTCTTTGAATCAAGATATACATTGAAGGGAAGGTACAGCATTGGTAATGTTGGCCAAACTGCTTCAGTGAGTATGCTTACTCTCTTTGAATCAAGATATTATAAAACAACTAACCTGTGAAAGTTTCAGCTTATTATGATGCTTATTTCGAGAAAGTGCATTCAGATATTTTTTATATTCATTCATACATGGAATGTAGGAAAGAGTACTCCTTCCTGAATTCTAATTGGAAATTATTGACAAAATTATTTCTAGGAAAGAAAAATACCGTCAGCTTTTTATACACTAAGTAAGTTTCAAATTATAATTTGACCATTTGATTATTTTTTAATAAACCTTTAATCTACAATAACCACATATGAGGCCAATCATGTATTGTCACCTCAGTATCTCACGTATTCGATCAAAATTCTGTAAACTAAACCGTTTGTACAAAGATGTTTTTATTTTCACATGGTTTGTACATCTTTGCATTGAACAAAATGCCTTGTGTTACATCAAGACTTGTGTCAAACACACGTTTGTTTGTGACAACAAATGATGTTAATGATGTTTTTGATAAATAAAACATGTAAATATATTTGAAAAGTATTTTGACTTCTCCTTTGAATTGTTATTTGTATATTTTAAATTTGAAATCCAGTTTAGATAGCTGTCATAATTTTATGAAAAAGGTTGAGCATGCTTGACCGTTGAGGGCGCTGTACAGTATATTGGCCCAGAGCCGTATATTGGGAGAGTTGCGACAACTTGTGATTAGAAGCCATTTTGGGTCCCAGAAACGTGTGTGCGCGAATTCACGTGTTGACCGTATATGAATATGCGTAAAGTGAGTACTGCCGCATGCGCGGCATTTATCAATGTTATAACTTAATAACAGTTTTTAATCATGAAGTTTGCTTTAAAAAATCCATTTTGATCTTGGGAAACTCATGGACGAGGATGGTGTGCCTGTGACAGAAGAAATCTTCCTCGGTGTTGGAAATAGGGTTTTCAGTTCGTACGTGCTTGGACCGAAGCCCTCCACACGCACAGCGCATCGCCCGCAATAAAAACATCAAAATTTTAAATCAAAATTTTTACTACTTTTACCTGTCGAAATCTTACATGCAATAGCTTATTGGAAAGCTTATAGTTTCAGCTATCCAACAATGTACATACAAAATAGCAATCGGGAGTACATGCGAAAGCCTAGGTTTTTATGAATGAACCACTCTCGTCCCGCCTAGCCTTTCGCAAAGTGTTCCGAGATCGGGCGCATTCGGCCCGTAAAATTTGCCGCGCTCTGCTGAGGGCATCCACTTCGGAGCTGTCTCCGCGCCCGAGTACATTGTGATTGACATGAAAACGGGTTTCGCTATTAAGTCAAAGGGCTCCTTTACATACCCATGCTTGCTCGATCTCCATAACTACTCTACAACCGAAGTTACGAAGAGATAAAAAGTACACACCGTTTTTTCGAGGTGAAATCTTCAAGTTGAAAGGTAAGAGCAGTGTCTGAATGAATTTTACACCTCTTTTCTATCATATGTGAAAGTTTTGGGCCGTAATTGTGTTTAGTTTTGAGCGGAGAGTGTTTTTACACCCTTTCAAAAGCTCTTATAAGGAAAACGAGCACGAACGCTGTGCGTGTGTATCACAGTGTGTAGGCTGATTCAACGGTTTTGGTGTGATTAGGGATGTACACAGTGTATGGACAGTCGGCTTCATCGAATGCTGTATACTTGATTAAATAAAACAGGAATCCTCAAAAACTACTCGTCCGATTTTCTTGATTTAAAAACCATTGTATTTCTTTCATCAAGACCTTTAATTTGATATAAATATTGAGCATATTGGTTTAGGAAAAAAAATTCACCTGAAAACCCTAGTTGAAATGTCTCCAGGATAAGTTGAAGGTCGATCAACAGGCTAACCAGTAACGTAGCTCGGTCATGACCATGGACGTTTACGTTGAAGGCAGGCCTAAAGTTATTTTAATTATTTAACAACAGTTACATTAGTTTAGATTCCTTGAATTTTTTTTGAAATGGTGGAATGAATGTTTCCAAACGATTATATTTGTAGGCCCTGCAGTGCCTTCAACTGTTACTTCAGTACAGTAACAAGTCGGTATTATATTCGTAGGTATGTGACAAAAAATTTCTAAATAAACATTGTGGCATATTTTTAGTACCATTGGAAAGAGCTCAGAAAATGCATTTAAATGGTATAAATATCTTTGTTATAGGTTAATTATTAAAAAGTTATGACGATTTAAATATTTAATTGGCGGGCTTAATTTGGTATTGCTTTATAATAGAAAACAAAGAAAAAGTTGTGACCTTTTCGGGCAGTTCTGAACTACAAAGTGTCATAACTTTTTTAATATCTAACAGATTTTAATAAAACTTTCAGTGAAGAAAGCCTTAATAATACACAACATTTTGCAACTGTTTTCACTTCATTCATAGGAACAACAGTTCCTTATTTTTTAATTTTAATTACTAGTGGGCTACTTAAAAAAGTGCATTATTCTTTATTTTCAGATGTGTACTTCAGGAAATAAAATGAACTTTTGTAACCACAACCAAAAAATTTACATAATTGATTGTGATTTTTTCCCCCCTGAAAGAAAAGTCATAAAAAGTCAATATCGCTTTCATGCATGCAACTCATCATCCCCAAAAAGAGGAAAATTATGTTAATATTTTAAGGACTCATTGCTAAATGCAAAGCCAATATTAATTTTTTACTTGATGTTTATGATTGGTTTAAATGCTCTACTGTGCAATCTGGAGCATTTTAATTTATTTTATTTATGTCTTTGGTGATTTAGATCTTCAATCTCAAAAAAAATTTTTTTAAATAAATAAAAAAATAATAGAGGTATAGAGTTTGTTAAAAGCAAACTCAGGGTGTTTGAGTTGCCTCATATGTACGTGATGACGTCATCACCTAAAGTTGTTAAAGACAAGAGTTACTTGGGAGATATGAGTTTTCATACCACATTATTGTGGAATCAGTAGAATACATTAACTTCCAGATCAGTCATCCCATATCATTTTTATTTATTTTAACCGTAAATTCCTGTTCAATCATGTGACGTTATTCGTGCTTATCGCAAATTTTTTCCTCATATGGGTGTCAATTGTGACAAATTTGGTAAAATGCTGTCTAATGTTTTCTCAAGATATCAAAAGGTGACTTTTTTAAACTTGCCACTTTTTAAACTTGAACTCCAGTTTGGACCGGAAGTAAGAGTAAATAAGGTCATGTCTCTGTAACTATATGTTAAGGTCTAACTATTTGTTAAGCTTTAAGGTTCTTTTGAACTACGTACAGATTATTATACAGTCCATTTTCATAGTTTACAGAGCGCTACGTTCGTTCAGACAAGGTATAACAATGAAATGTAACATGGTGCACATATTTTTTTGGGTAAGGGGCTACATGAAGAAAACATAGAAGATGAAAATAACTCAGGGAGACTGAAAGAAGGAATTGATATTCCTCTTAAAGCCGTCTAGATTGTAGGATGGAGGGAAACATGCGCCAGGCAAGGAGTTCCAAAGAGATGCAGTACGTGGAAAAAAGCTGTTGGAATAGCTCTTTGTTCTACATCTCGGCAAAGCTAGAGTGTATATTCATGAGCAATCGAATAGCCAATAAAAACAATGTAAATTTGTTACGATGGAAATCTATCCAATCACGATGCGCAGAAAGAGGCACGTGATCCTCAAACACTTAATGGGCTCATTGCCCACACAGCCATCATCAGTACCACTCGGTCTCACAGCTGTGAATAGAAAGTCTAAAAGTATAACAATAATAAACTTTGACTGGTGTAAAAAATAGGTCAAGAGGGATTGTACACTATGAGCTAGCATTAATTATCTAGAAACATCAATACTAAAATATCGATAACTGTCCATAATGACACAATTATTCTTCTTCATGATCATGACAAAAATAGCATGATACATAGTTTGGTTCAATTTCTGAGGATGAGGGCGTTGTGATCTGTGATGATGTCAAGTTTGAAAACATTTTTGGAAAAGTCACCAGTCACTTATGAATAAAAGAAAA
The DNA here is from genome assembly GCA_029582265.1 of Zoroaster sp. YZ-2022. NCBI lineage: Eukaryota > Metazoa > Echinodermata > Asteroidea > Forcipulatida > Zoroasteridae > Zoroaster > Zoroaster sp. YZ-2022. The sequence continues at coordinate 4,925,753 of CM055818.1, read as the reverse complement.
AACTTACTTTTACAACACACCACAATAATACTTTAAATGTTTAGGCCTTTAATCTTTTTATTTATTTATTTAATTTTGCTGTTTTAGATATTATATCAAAGAGACTAAAACTATAATAGAAACATATCATTTTGTTAGTTGCATAAATTAAAATAAATAACAACTGCACTCACTAACCGAAGCTAACTTCAAAACCAATATTTAAAAATAAAATATGAAAATAATGTGTGGACGGGACAGCGGTAGTCATTGTCTATTCTGCATTGGCGGATCCGGGGGCTAAGGGGGCTGTAGCCCCCCCCCCCTAAAATCGTAAAAAATAAAATCAAAATTAAAACTAGAAATTCAGAGTTTGTGAACAAACTGAAGTGACGGTAATTGATGTCCTCATCAATTGGGATCATTGTTAAAATGTGACTTAAGATTGTTTTCAAAAGTAAAGTTGCCTTTACTCCATTTTCAAAGAAATAGCTTTTTCGGTATTGGCTTTTTCAACAGCCCTTTCCATTCGTACAAAATGACACTGCAGTATTAAGTTAATACGATCTATGGTTTTTTTTTTTTTTAGAAATATTGTATGGCGCATGCCGTTATTGGCTTAAACGCGCTTAACCACCATTACCTTATAAAATATATTTTATCCTGCAAGAGCTTTGTAGCCTGTGACACCGCAAACGTCCCCGTGAAGACCGCATAGCTGTTTTCCAGTGTGCAGATAACGATCTCAGGTGTCTGCGGTTTGCCTTAAACAATAGACCCCAGAACCACGAGTGTCTTGTGTATGTTAAGTCAATAGGTTTTGGCCCAGAAAAGGAATTGTGAAGAAAAAATCAAAATCTTTGACCTTCCGGTACGACCGGAAGCAAAATGTCGAACGATTTTGACGTTAACTTTTCATAATTGTTGCTAAACTTGATCTATCAAGATCCCAGATTATGAACATCATAGCTTTAGTATATATTTGATATGCAACAGTCGATAGCAAATGGACATTTTTAAAACTTAAAATGAGCATTGTAATTTGATACCTGATGACGTGATCATGACGTAACTAGATTCATCTACATGATAAAAGGTCTTTATATGTGTGAAGTTTCCAAGGTTGTGTGATATTGTTAACTTGCACTTTCGATGTAGAGAAGAGTTAAGGAAGAGAAGAAGAAGAAGGAGGAGTAAAAAAAAATAACGGAACAATTAACAATAGTTGTTACCGGCTTGAAAAGCTGAACAAAAATTTAAAAAATTAAAAGAGAGAGAGAGAGAGAGAGAGAGAGAGAGAGAGAGAGAGAGAGAGAGAGAGAGAGAGAGAGAGAGAGAGAGAGAGAGAGAGAGAGAGAGAGAGAGAGAGAGAGAGAGAGAGAGAGAGAGAGAGAGGAGAGAGAGAGAGAGAGAGAGAGAGAGAGAGAGAGAGAGAGAGAGAGAGAGAGAGAGAGAGAGAGAGAGAGAGAGAGAGAGAGAGAGAGAGAGAGAGAGAGAGAGAGAGAGAGAGAGAGAGAGAGAGAGAGAGAGAGAGAGAGAGAGAGGCGCTCCTCAAAAAATGTTCTTGGGATCCGACAATGAGCTACCATAAACTTTGTGAAACCTGTTTGACATGCTGGGTCAATATCTTGAGAGAGGAGAAAGTAATCAATTAGATGAGTTATCAACCATACTAAGTGTATTAATAACCAAGAACTTTCTTCTGTCAAATAATATAAACAATTATGGTAGAATTATACAAACCTCTGCTAAAAGAAACAAATAAATGTTTAGTAGAATTAAATTCTAGTTTTGGATTTAAGAAGTATGAAGAGAGACATACAGATAACTTTAACAATCTTCTAGTTCAATTAAACACTTGTAAATATTATTGTGAAAATAATTGTAAATATATTAAGGCCAAATTCCTTTGTTTGTAAAAAGATCAATCCCGTCTTCGTTATGTCATTTTGTCTGGATGTTTACTAGGGTCACCATATAGTTATACATGAGTTATTCACTATAAATATCATGACACCCGCTGACTTTAGGATTCTGTCGGCCAATCGATATCAGGCAAGCCAATCGACGCATAGGTCGAGGCGTTAAGACGTCTGTACTGAGTAAGTAGAAGGTCCTGTGTTTGAATCCACGTCCGAGTCGCCATTATTTTTTAGGCGACACTCGGAAAGCACCGAGTATACACACATCGGTGTAAAGGCAAAATTAAATAAATTTTAAAGAGTTATTGGGTGTTCGGCTTTTCAGCCGAACAACTATTGTTATTGTTCCGTTTTTTTGCTTTATGCTTCCTTCTTCTCCTTAACTCTTCTCTACATCCCGAAGTGCAGGAGTTAACGTTTCACACAACCTTGAAACTTCACATATATATAGACAGCACTTATCATGTA
>CM055818.1:4894644-4922884 GCA_029582265.1 Zoroaster sp. YZ-2022 | reverse complement strand
ATGCAAAATAATGGTTATTGGCCTTATGTTTCGAATGGGACGAAAATGGTACGAAATACAGGAGTTAGTCAGGTGTGCTTATGTATACACATGTTTGTATTTCGTCCCATTTTGCCTCTTTCAGATTTTGTTGGAGAAAAAATATCTAAATAGGGAACCATACTATTTATTTAACAATGCTAATGTCATATTTCTGTATTTTTCCCTCTTAATTTTAGTCACGTGGTTTGTGTGAGCTGTGAAAACCAAACTGTAAATATGTTCTCCACTGGAGGTCGGAGGTTAATCCCAGCCTGTTTGCTGCCCTCTGTTGTCAGCATACTACAGTGCAGTAGCCGATACGCAATGGCCATTACCTCATCTGGACTGCTGTATGTCTGGTAAGAATCTCAGAGAATGACTAAAATTCAATGTTTCCCAGGCCTGTGATTTTTTTTACAAATCTCCCTTTGCCAAAAAAATTTCTGGAAAGAAGAGAAGTAACCACCAAGGAAAGAAAGAAGTAGGCTGTATTGTGTCCAAACCTCTAGTTTCTTGTTTGTGGGGATGTGGAGAGTCTGTAAATCCTGTAGCCTGTGTTGTGTCCAAACCTCTAGTTTCTTGTTTGTGGGGATGTGGATAGTCTGTAAATCCTGTAGCCTGTGTTGTGTACAAACCTCTAGTATCTTGTTTGTGGGGATGTAGAGAGTCTGTAAATCCTCCACAATTAAACATCCAGGAGGTTCAGGGGGCTTTGTCCTCTAGACCAAAGGGAGACCCAGGCCTGCTACCCATTTTTCAGTTTTTTTTTCACTTTTGTCAAATCACGCACCTGATATCCGAAGACTGGGTTTTCACATAAACTTGCACTGGTAACAGACTTCTGTTGTCACTCAAAGTGTTAGCCAGCAATAGACCATGTGCCTTGAGCGCCCAGCAGGGTGGATATGTGCGCGCTAAAAATCTTTATTATTATTATTATTATTATTATTATTATGTGACTTGTACATTTTGCGTGACCTTTAGAGTACCAGGGTGATTTCCCGCCGGGCAAAAGTGTGTGCATTTGTATGCAGAGTTTGTACATTTTGTGCTTCGTCATATACACACGTCAGTGTAGGGTAAAATTAAATCAGTTGTTTATCACCTGATGCAAGAATTTCATCAAACTATAAATATCACGGCACCCGCTGCTATATAGGATTCTAGCCAGCCAATCGACATCAGGCAAGCTCGGTGGTCGAGAGGTTAAGACATCTGCACTAGTAAGCAGGAGGTCGTGGGTTCGAATCCAGCCCGAGTCGCCTGTGAAGTTTTTTTCCACAGACACCGGAAAGCACTGAGTATACAGTGCCTATACACACGTCGGTGTAGGGCAAAATTAACCAGTTCGTGTTGGGAATAAAAAAGTTTTTCTGGGCCCCTGTGCGGGTTTCTTTTTCCCACACACACGTTAATGGAAGCTTCCACAGCGCGTGGCCACGTCTTCCGAGCATGTCACCGTACACGCGTGGCTCAACCGAGCATGCATACAAATATATCGGAGTTTCCTATGGCGTGTTTAGACATTGCGTGTATAAAAATTGCGTGTATACACGGCCTCCGACGCGAACTGGTTAAAATCAGTTGTTTATCACCCAACGCAAGAATTTCATCAAACTATAAACATCAAGAATGTTTTTAAAATTCAGATGAATAAGATTTGAGATGTAATGTCCAGTGACTTATTAAAAATAAATCAAATTAAGAATTTTTCAGCTGATTTTTCATATGATTTAAATTGTCCGTTTTGATTCAGGGATGTGAGAAGAATGAAAGCTGTGGTCAAGAAAGAGTCCTTATTACCAATCATGAAAAGTAAGTCTGAATAATAATAATTTATTATTTTAAAAGTTTTTCACCAATGGTTTATTGGCTTATTTCCAGAACCAGAAACACTGGGGGTAAACCCCTACTCTTCCACAATAAGTGTTCTGGGTTCTTTTACGTGCATTACTTTAATAATCTAGTACACGGGACCTATGGCTTAATGTCCCATCAGAAGGACGAAGCAATTATGGTTAAGTGTTTTGCTCAAAGAGACCAGCGCTGTGACCAGCCTGGCCGGCATTCGAACCCACATGACAACACCAGAACTCGAGTCCAATGCACTAGACCACTCAGCCACGACACTGTGTCTAGTTCTAGGAAATAGCTTCGCGCATCAATAGCCTAAACCCATGATACTTTACGGCAGGCCAGGCAGGGCAACGAAACTTATAACAAGCTTGTTGTGCGTGAGTGCATTTGGAGTACAATGCCATGGTATGGATTACAGCAGGCTGGCACACTTCATGTAGGTAATAGACTTCTGATACAAGTAAGGCCACATTAACTATGTTGTACATTAGCCTCTAGTTAGTAGTGTACACATTTGGAGTACAATGCCATGGTATGGATTGCAGCAGGCTGGCACACTTCATGTAGGTAATAGACTTCTGATACAAGTAAGGCCACATTAACTATGTTGTACATTAGCCTCTAGTTAGTAGTGTGCACATTTGGAGTACAATGCCATGGTATGGATTACAGCAGGCTGGCACACTTCATGTAGGTAATAGACTTCTGATACAAGTAAGGCCACATTAACTATGTTGTACATTAGCCTCTAGTTAGTAGTGTGCACATTTGGAGTACAATGCCATGGTATGGATTACAGCAGGCTGGCACACTTCATGTAGGTAATTGACTTCTGGTAATGAGCATTTAAACATTACAATGGAATTCATGTATTATAAATGAATCAATTATTGTTATTATCTTTTGTCAGGTGGAGATCTAACCATCACTAACTCACTGGTAACGGAGCAAGGAGTACCAGCGATTTCTCTATCTAATGGCAGATCGTACAGCTTCGATTCCTCAATGTCATGTTGGTAAGTGTGAATGATTCACAGCTATTCATGTAGGTTTTCACAGCTAGTCATGTGGGTTTTCACAGCTAGTCATGTGGGCTTTCACAGCTATTCATGTGGGCTTTCACAGCTATTCATGTGGGCTTTCACAGCTGTTCATGTGGGTTTTTACAGCTGTTCATGTCGGCTTTCACAGCTATTAATGTGGGTTTTCACAGCTATTCGTGTGGGGCATTCATAACCAGCCCATGCATGGCATGTTGTCCCTTAGGCTGGTTTGAAAGTGGGCTTGAGTGCTCAAATTCAGCAGAAGTAGAAATAGATTCACAAAAAAATAACAATTTCTTAATTGTTTAAAGCAAGCAGACTTCAATACACACTTTAGGGAGTGTTGTGCACAGAGCATGCGTTGTCCTACAAATCGTGCATTGCGTGCATGCACAAATTTATGTATACACACAAATGGTCACAGGCCTATGCACCCACACCGCACATGGTGCTCATTTACCCATGGTTTTAGCCTTTAGTCGGGTGTGGTCACCCTTACGGTTTCCTGATATCATTTAGAATAGTTGCTGTTTGTCTATAAACTATTTATGTCTTTGACATGTGCGTTGTAATTGCACAAAGACTTGTACACGAAAACTGTACCGACAAATTTTGGGTAGCCAAAACCTGTTTAGTATAATTTACACGCATCCTCTTTGCGCAGTATTCCCCAAAGTGTGAATTTAAAAGTGTCAGCACCTTAACACAATTCCTTTCTATTCATACGTGGAGTGTCGTGGCCGAGCGGTCTAGCTTACCGGACTCAAGTTCTGGTGTTAGCAGCAGAATGTGGGTTTGAATCCCGGCCGTGACACTTGTGTCCTTGAGCAAGACACTTAACCATAATTGCTTCTCTCCACCCAGGGGTTAAATGGGTACCTGTGAGGGCAGAGTTGGTTGATTAGCCCTATATGCGCTGTAATGGCAGCAATTGAGCTGTATACTCCCCAGGGAGCTGAGATGGTTTCAGGAATGATTTATGAGCCTTATGAGTAGGGGTAATAATATAATGCGCCTTGAGCACCACTTAGTTGGTGGATACGTGCGCTATATAAGTCCACACATTATTATTATTATTATTATACGAGGAAGACATACTACAAGGGTCAAATTTTCTTCTTTTTTTTCAATAGCAATTTTGATGTACTGTTTTACTTTATTTCTGCCGTTTTGTTTTCACAATTTTTATTCACACATCTTTATTTTTCCTCTTCAAATAGGATGTTGTTGAGCCAGCAGGGCGATACCCTGAGCCAGTGCTCAGACCACCAGGCATGCCAACCTTCTCAGAGTGCGCTGCGTGCATCGGGACCCCTGGCCACACTGCACGGCCAGTCGTTAAGGTAAGATGTCACATGTCTTCTCGTCACAAGAGGGCGCTATTGTATGTTATTCCAACCATAGATATCAATGTCAGTTGTACTTAAAGAGACAGTGTCGTCACGATCAGAGCACACTGTCAACAGGACATGGAATCAATGTACTAGTTTAAGATTAGTGACTGAAAGTTATTGGCTCATTTATGCAGCAGCAATGGTTATATATGTGTGGCGGTCCAGGAAAACCCAACACATGGTCAAATTTTTACAATTCTTGTTGAGCATTTAATCAAGTAATACACCCTTTACTGATCTCATAACAGTTTTAATGAGTTCAATATTCAAACCACAACTAAAGTTATGACCTTTCAAAGACGGGTCTAAAACCCACAAACGGAGAAATTAGGCTTCAAAGTTGGCTATGCAGTAAACGTAAATCCCTTGAATTGAGGTGAAATTGACATTATAGTAAAAATAGTGTAAAAGTGTTTTTCATTTCTTTCAATCTAAGATTTTTCACATAAAGGAGTTATGGTAAATTTTTACGTAAATCGGTCCATAATTACAAAATGTGCGTGGCGACTTCCGACGGGTTTCCCCCGACTGCCACACATATATCATGTGGGGTATTATTTTCAGTACTCCAATTCCATGCCCTGTTGATCATGACAATATCGTCCCTTTAATTTTAGCCAAACTTAAAAACATTATTTTGTTGTTTAAATAATTACAGAGCCGGTAAGTTGTCTGGAGGCGTGTTCCAATCCAACCGAACCTTGCAGCAAGCCTCCACGATGAGCTATCTTGAAAGTCAACTATCGGCCGCCCAGGCGTTGAAATCCGGCCAGGAATATCGCTTCTGGCTGCTAACATATGTACGATACTTAGTACAGGAAGGTAAGAAGAAGAAATATATACCCTTTTGTGCTAATTTTACTATAAAATAAATTATGGTTTGTCCAATTTATAATTCATCCTGTCAGAACAAGGTTGTATCTATAAAATGCAACAAGGTCGTATGTGCAATAGTGCATAAATTTGCATGCATTAAAATAATTGAGTGCAACAACGTCGTATCTTCTTCCATATGTTTTGCGTGTTCATCCTGGAACTCTGTAAAAAGATACGACCTTGTTGCACTGAGCAAAATCCATGTCTGCATCATGGTCATAACTATGATACGACCTTGTTGCACTGAGCAAAATCCATGTCTGCATCAAGGTCGTAACTATGATACGACCTTGTTGCACTGAGAAAAATCCATATCTGCATCAAGGTCGTAACTAAGATACGACCTTGTTGCACTGAGCAAAATCCATGTCTGCAACAAGGTCATAACTGTGATACGACCTTGTTGCACCGAGCAAAATCCATGTCTGCATCAAGGTCGTAACTATGATACGACCTTGTTGCACTGAGCAAAATCCATGTCTGCATCAAGGTCATAACTATGATATGACCTTGTTGCACTGAGCAAAATCCATGTCTGCATCAAGGTCATAACTATGATATGACCTTGTTGCACTGAGCAAAATCCATGTCTGCATCAAGGTCATAACTATGATACGACCTTGTTGCACTGAGCAAAATCCATGTCTGCATCAAGGTCATAACTATGATACGACCTTGTTGCACTGAGCAAAATCCATGTCTGCATCAAGGTCGTAACTATGATACGACCTTGTTGCACTGAGCAAAATCCATGTCTGCATCAAGGTCGTAACTAAGATACGACCTTGTTGCACTGATGCAACGATTAGTGCAAACAATTTTTTGTGTGATAATTCCGCGTCAATTTAACACACTTTTTCCATTATCGTCACTGATTTTGACAAAACTTGGCATCATTGTTACCCCTACAGAGAAACTCTCCCAGCAATTTATAATATTTGTTTCTCTGGGTCAAATGGTAAAGAAGTTCAAAGGTCAGGAAATATTTGACCTTTTTTTTTGCCAAATTGGTCATATATAAAGTGATATATAAGCTGATAATTTATGTCATTTCATTTGTAATTCCTTTTCAGAGCAAGAGAGCAGATTACGAGACGTCTGTAGTGAACTGCTGGGGCCATTCTACAGAGTTGACGCCAAGGAATCACAATGGCAGTCCTTGGAATCGGTAAGAGATTGTGTAGGCAAGCTGGATTTCAACCTTTGACCTTATGCAAATTGTACATGTTTGCAATAGCCTGAATGTCTGACATCACGCAGCAAAAATTCGGGTATGACGTCAAAAGTGGCCAAATCGTACAAAATGGTTCTTATGGAAGTTGTTTCGCTAAATATATTTGTTGAGCTCAGTAAAACAAGTACATTATCATCTAGCTAAAACCCACAGATATCTACTGTCACCAAACACATGTCTATATCTAGATATAGTCGTCAAATGAAACAATGTGTATACATATTCAATCAAAAAGCATCATTAAACTTCCCGCAATGATTGTTTAATAACCAATGCGGCAAAAAAGAAAGTCTAGAACATCAAAATGGGCGGCAAATTTTTTTTCTTTTTTTTTTTTCTTTTAAATATTGGTTTCGGTTAGCTGGTTAGAAAATTTCTGAATGGTTAGTGCAGTTTTGGTCAGTTGACCGGTTTACTGTCCCGGCGCTATCACAGATAGTACAACATTATAGCTGATACCACATTTGACCCTGCGACCTCAAATTGACCTTTTTTTTATCTGTTTCCTTGCGACCCCACAGGGGATGTCCAAACGAGACCTTCTGGAGGAAGTACTCCCAATCATCGGCTGCAACCTGAAGATGCAGAGACTCTACACAGAGTACCAGGAGGAACTCAAAATCCTCAACAACAGAAGCATCCTAGCTTGACGTAGCTTGAACCTCCACTCTGGTTTTACCTCTCCCTTAACTCAGGTGGATCTTTTGTTTCTCAAGTATATCAAAACAGTATGGGACTCAGGCTATACCTTTAGTTTTACAGTCCACACAATTGATAGTATTGGAATTATTTGCAGTCCATTTACAAACTATTGTGTTTATACTGTTTTGTCACAAGCTGTTCTGTCACATACTATAGACTATTCTGTTACAGACTATTCTGTCACAGGCTATTCTATCATAGGATATTGTGTCACAAGCAGTTCTGTCGCATACTATAGACTATTCTGTTACAGACTATTCTGTTACAGGCTATTCTGTTACAGACTATTCTGTTACAGGCTATTCTGTTACAGACTATTCTGTCACAGGCTATTCTATCATAGGATATTGTGTCACAGCTCTTCTGTCACAGACTACAGACTATTCTGTCACTGGCTATTCTGTCACAGACTATTCTTTCACAGACATTTTTAGACCAGAACTTTAAGCTTAAACTTTCATATGTTCAAGACTTGCTCGACTGCTTTGAAAATGTAGCAAATTGTGGAGGAGCTATTATTACAATATTCAATGAACTACTGCACGAGAAACTAGTGAACTATTTTCTCGGGCAGTATTTTACTGAATTTAATATCACTGCATCCATCCATTTGCTATATTAACAAAGCTGAAGTGAGTTGGTTTATAGCAATATAAAACCAGTACTATAAAACTAATCTATACCAAAAGTTTTGGATATGAAGTATTTTTATATATATTTCCTGAACAAAAGGGAAAATCTACTTTTGCCGGTAATACTTAAGGGAAGGTACAACATCAGTAATGTTGGCCAAAACTGCTTCTATGAGTATGCTTACTCTCTTTGAATCAAGATATACATTAAAGGGAAGGTACAACATTGGTAATGTTGGCAAAACTGCTTCTATGAGTACGCTTACTCTCTTTGAATCAAGATATACATTGAAGGGAAGGTACAACATTGGTAATGTTGGCCAAACTGCTTCTATGAGTACGCTTACTCTCTTTGAATCAAGATATACATTAAAGGGAAGGTACAACATTGGTAATGTTGGCCAAACTGCTTCTATGAGTACGCTTACTCTCTTTGAATCAAGATATACATTGAAGGGAAGGTACAACATTGGTAATGTTGGCCAAACTGCTTCTATGAGTACGCTTACTCTCTTTGAATCAAGATATACATTGAAGGGAAGGTACAACATTGGTAATGTTGGCCAAACTGCTTCTATGAGTATGCTTACTCTCTTTGAATCAAGATATACATTGAAGGGAAGGTACAACATCGGTAATGTTGGCCAAACTGCTTCTATGAGTATGCTTACTCTCTTTGAATCAAGATATACATTGAAGGGAAGGTACAGCATCGGTAATGTTGGCCAAACTGCTTCTATGAGTATGCTTACTCTCTTTGAATCAAGATATACATTGAAGGGAAGGTACAGCATCGGTAATGTTGGCCAAACTGCTTCTATGAGTATGCTTACTCTCTTTGAATCAAGATATACATTGAAGGGAAGGTACAGCATCGGTAATGTTGGCCAAACTGCTTCTATGAGTATGATTACTCTCTTTGAATCAAGATATACATTGAAGGGAAGGTACAACATCGGTAATGTTGGCTAAACTGCTTCTATGAGTATGATTACTCTCTTTGAATCAAGATATACATTGAAGGGAAGGTACAGCATCGGTAATGTTGGCCAAACTGCTTCTATGAGTATGATTACTCTCTTTGAATCAAGATATACATTGAAGGGAAGGTACAGCATCGGTAATGTTGGCCAAACTGCTTCTATGAGTATGATTACTCTCTTTGAATCAAGATATACATTGAAGGGAAGGTACAGCATCGGTAATGTTGGCCAAACTGCTTCTATGAGTATGCTTACTCTCTTTGAATCAAGATATACATTGAAGGGAAGGTACAGCATCGGTAATGTTGGCCAAACTGCTTCTATGAGTATGATTACTCTCTTTGAATCAAGATATACATTGAAGGAAGGTACAGCATCGGTAATGTTGGCCAAACTGCTTCTATGAGTATGATTACTCTCTTTGAATCAAGATATACATTGAAGGAAGGTACAGCATCGGTAATGTTGGCCAAACTGCTTCTATGAGTATGCTTACTCTCTTTGAATCAAGATATACATTGAAGGGAAGGTACAGCATCGGTAATGTTGGCCAAACTGCTTCTATGAGTATGCTTACTCTCTTTGAATCAAGATATACATTGAAGGGAAGGTACAGCATCGGTAATGTTGGCCAAACTGCTTCTATGAGTATGCTTACTCTCTTTGAATCAAGATATACATTGAAGGGAAGGTACAGCATCGGTAATGTTGGCCAAACTGCTTCTATGAGTATGCTTACTCTCTTTGAATCAAGATATACATTGAAGGGAAGGTACAGCATTGGTAATGTTGGCCAAACTGCTTCTATGAGTATGCACTACTCTCTTTGAATCAAGATATTATAAAACAACTAACCTGTGAAAGTTTCAGCTTATTACGATGCTTATTTCGAGAAAGTGCATTCAGATATTTTTTATATTCATTCATACATGGAATGTACGAAAGAGTACTCCTTCCTGAATTCTAATTGGAAATTATTGACAAAATTATTTCTAGGAAAGAAAAATACCGTCAGCTTTTTATACACTAAGTAAGTTTCAAATTATAATTTGACCATTTGATTATTTTTTAATAAACCTTTAATCTACAATAACCACATATGAGGCCAATCATGTATTGTCACCTCAGTATCTCACGTATTCGATCAAAATTCTGTAAACTAAACCGTTTGTACAAAGATGTTTTTATTTTCACATGGTTTGTACATCTTTGCATTGAACAAAATGCCTTGTGTTACATCAAGACTTGTGTCAAACACACGTTTGTTTGTGACAACAAATGATGTTAATGATGTTTTTGATAAATAAAACATGTAAATATATTTGAAAAGTATTTTGACTTCTCCTTTGAATTGTTATTTGTATATTTTAAATTTGAAATCCAGTTTAGATAGCTGTCATAATTTTATGAAAAAGGTTGAGCATGCTTGACCGTTGAGGGCGCTGTACAGTATATTGGCCCAGAGCCGTATATTGGGAGAGTTGCGACAACTTGTGATTAGAAGCCATTTTGGGTCCCAGAAACGTGTGTGCGCAAATTCACGTGTTGACCGTATATGAATATGCGTAAAGTGAGTACTGCCGCATGCGGCGACGATCAATGTTATAACTTAATAACAGTTTTTAATCATGAAGTTTGCTTTAAACAAATCCATTTTGATCTTGGGAAACTCATGGACGAGGATGGTGTGCCTGTGACAGAAGAAATCTTCCCTCGGTGTTGAAATAGGGTTTTCAGTTCGTACGTGCTTGACCGAAGCCCTCCACACGCACAGCGCATCGCCCGCAACAAAAAACATCAAAATTTTAAATCAAAATTTTTTACTACTTTTACCTGTCGAAATCTTACATGCAATAGCTTATTGGAAAGCTTATAGTTTCAGCTATCCAACAATGTACATAAAATAGCAATCGGGAGTACATGCGAAAGCCTAGGTTTTTATGAATGAACCACTCTCGTCCCGCCTAGCCTTTCGCAAAGTGTTCCGAGATCGGGCGCATTCGGCCCGTAAAATTTGCCGCGCTCTGCTGAGGGCATCCACTTCGGAGCTGTCTCCGCGCCCGAGTACATTGTGATTGACATGAAAACGGGTTTCGCTATTAAGTCAAAGGGCTCCTTTACATACCCATGCTTGCTCGATCTCCATAACTACTCTACAACCGAAGTTACGAAGAGATAAAAAGTACACACCGTTTTTTCGAGGTGAAATCTTCAAGTTGAAAGGTAAGAGCAGTGTCTGAATGAATTTTACACCTCTTTTCTATCATATGTGAAAGTTTTGGGCCGTAATTGTGTTTAGTTTTGAGCGGAGAGTGTTTTTACACCCTTTCAAAAGCTCTTATAAGGAAAACGAGCACGAACGCTGTGCGTGTGTATCACGGTGTGTGTAGGCTGATTCAACGGTTTTGGTGTGATTAGGGATGTACACAGTGTATGGACAGTCGGCTTCATCGAATGCTGTATACTTGATTAAATAAAACAGGAATCCTCAAAAACTACTCGTCCGATTTTCTTGATTTAAAAACCATTGTATTTCTTTCATCAAGACCTTTAATTTGATATAAATATTGAGCATATTGGTTTAGGAAAAAAAATTCACCTGAAAACCCTAGTTGAAATGTCTCCAGGATAAGTTGAAGGTCGATCAACAGGCTAACCAGTAACGTAGCTCGGTCATGACCATGGACGTTTACGTTGAAGGCAGGCCTAGGTTATTTTTAATTATTTAACAACAGTTACATTAGTTTAGATTCCTTGAATTTTTTTTGAAATGGTGGAATGAATGTTTCCCCCAAACGATTATATTTGTAGGCCCTGCCGTGCCTTCAACTGTTACTTCAGTACAGTAACAAGTCGGTATAATATACGTAGGTATGTGACAAAAAATTTCAAAATAAACATTGTGGCATAATTTTAGTACCATTGGAAAGAGCTCAGAAAATGCATTAAAATGGTATAAATATCTTTGTTATAGGTTAATTATTAAAAAGTTATGACGATTTAAATATTTAATTGGCGGGCTTAATTTGGTATTGCTTTATAATAGAAAACAAAGAAAAAGTTGTGACCTTTTCGGGCAGTTCTGAACTACAAAGTGTCATAACTTTTTTAATATCTAACAGATTTTAATAAAACTTTCAGTGAAGAAAGCCTTAATAATACACAACATTTTGCAACTGTTTTCACTTCATTCATAGGAACAACAGTTCCTTATTTTTTTAATTTTAATTACTAGTGGGCTACTTAAAAAAGTGCATTATTCTTTATTTTCAGATGTGTACTTCAGGAAATAAAATGAACTTTTGTAACCACAACCAAAAAATTTACATAATTGATTGTGATTTTTTCCCCCCCTGAAAGAAAAGTCATAAAAAAGTCAATATCTGCTTTCATGCATGCAACTCATCATCCCCCCCCCCCCAAAAAAAGAGGAAAATTATGTTAATATTTTAAGCGCGCATTGCTAAATGCAAAGCCAATATTAATTTTTTTACTTGATGTTTATGATTGGTTTAAATGCTCTACTGTGCAATCTGGAGCATTTTAATTTATTTTATTTATGTCTTTGGTGATTTAGATCTTCAATCTCAAAAAAAATTTTTTTTTTTTAAATAAATAAAAAAATAATAGAGGTATAGAGTTTGTTAAAAGCAAACTCAGGGTGTTTGAGTGTGCCTCATATGTACGTGATGACGTCATCACCTAAAGTTGTTAAAAGACAAGAGTTACTTCGGGAGATATGAGTTTTCATACCACATTATTGTGGAATCAGTAGAATACATTAACTTCCAGATCAGTCATCCCATATCATTTTTATTTATTTTAACCGTAAATTCCTGTTCAATCATGTGACGTTATTCGTACTTCGCAAATTTTTCCTCATAATATGGGTGTCAATTGTGACAAATTTGGTAAAATGCTGTCTAATGTTTTCTCAAGATATCAAAAGGTGACTTTTTTTAAACTTGCCACTTTTTTAAAACTTGAACTCCCAGTTTGGACCGGAAGTAAGAGTAAATAAGGTCATGTCTCTGTAACTATATGTTAAGGTCTAACTATTTGTTAAGCTTTAAGGTTCTTTGAACTACGTACAGATTATTATACAGTCCATTTTCATAGTTTACAGAGCGCCTACGTTCGTTCAGACAAGGTATAACAATGAAATGTAACATGGTGCACATATTTTGTTGGGTAAGGGGCTACATGAAGAAAACATAGAAGATGAAAATAACTCAGGGAGACTGAAAGAAGGAATTGATATTCCTCTTAAAGCCGTCTAGATTGTAGGATGGAGGGAAACATGCGCCAGGCAAGGAGTTCCAAAGAGATGCAGTACGTGGAAAAAAGCTGTTGGAATAGCTCTTTGTTCTACATCTCGGCAAAGCTAGAGTGTATATTCATGAGCAATCGAATAGCCAATAAAAACAATGTAAATTTGTTACGATGGAAATCTATCCAATCACGATGCGCAGAAAGAGGCACGTGATCCTCAAACACTTAATGGGCTCATTGCCCACACAGCCATCATCAGTACCACTCGGTCTCACAGCTGTGAATAGAAAGTCTAAAAGTATAACAATAATAAACTTTGACTGGTGTAAAAATAGGTCAAGAAGGATTGTACACTATGAGCTAGCATTAATTATCTAGAAACATCAATACTAAAATATCGATAACTGTCCATAATGACACAATTATTCTTCTTCATGATCATGACAAAATAACATTAATAGTTTGGTTCAATTTCTGAGATGGGGCGTTGTGATCTGTGATGATGTCATGAAACATTTTTTGGAAAAGTCACCAGTCACTTATGAATAAAGAAAAAACTTACTTTTACAAACACCACAATAATACTTAAATGTTTAGGCCTTAATCTTTTTATTTATTTATTTAATTTTGCTGTTTTAGATATTATATCAAAGACTAAAACTATAATGAAACATATCATTTTGGTTATTGCATAAATTAAAATAAAAACAACTGCACTCACTAACCGGCTAACCAAAACCAATATTTAAAAATAAATATGAAAATAATGTGGACGGACAGCGGTGTATTGTCTATCTACATTGGCGGATCCGGGGGGGGGGGGGGGGCTAAGGGGGCTGTAGCCCCCCCCCCTAAAATCGTAAAAAATAAAATCAAAATTAAAACTAGAAATTCAGAGTTTGTGAACAAACTGAAGTGACGGTAATTGATGTCCTCATCAATTGGGATCATTGTTAAAATGTGACTTAAGATTGTTTTCAAAAGTAAGTTGCCTTACTCATTTCAAAGAAATAGCTTTTCGGTATTGGCTTTTTCAACAGCCCTTTCCATTCGTACAAAAATGACACTGCAGTATTAAGTTAATACGATCTATGGTTTTAGAAATATTGTAGCGCATCCGTTATTGGCTTAAACGCCCAACCACACATCTATAAAATATATTTTATCCTGCAAGAGCTTTAGCCTGTGACACCGCAAACGTCCCCGTGAAGACCGCCAGCTGTTTTCCAGTAGATAACGATCTCAGTCTCTGCGGTTTGTAAACAATGGGCCCAGAACCACGAGTGTCTTGTGTGTGTTAAGTCAATGGGATTTTGGCCCAGAAAAGGAATTGTGAAGAAAAAAAAATCAAAACTTTGACCTTCCGGTACGACCGGAAGCAAATGTCAGACGATTTTGACGTTAACTTTTCAAATGTTGCCTAAGCCTTGATCTATCAGATCCCAGATTATGAACATCATAGCTTTAGTATATTTTGATATACAGTCGATAGCAAATGGACATTTTTAAAACTTAAATGGCTTGTAATTTGATACCTGATGACGTGATCATGACGTAACTAGATTCATCTACATGATAAGGTCTTTATATGTGTGAAGTTTCAAGGTTGTGTGATATTGTTAACTTGCACTTTCGATGTAGAGAAGAGTTAAGGAGAAGAAGAAGAAGGAGGAGTAAAAAAAAAAATAACGGAACAAAAACAATAGTTGTTCGGCTGAAAAGCCGAACACCTAAAAATTTAAAAAAATAGAGAGAGAGAGAGAGAGAGAGAGAGAGAGAGAGAGAGAGAGAGAGAGAGAGAGAGAGAGAGAGAGAGAGAGAGAGAGAGAGAGAGAGAGAGAGAGAGAGAGAGAGAGAGAGAGAGAGAGAGAGAGAGAGAGAGAGAGAGAGAGAGAGAGAGAGAGAGAGAGAGAGAGAGAGAGAGAGAGAGAGAGAGAGAGAGAGAGAGAGAGAGAGAGAGAGAGAGAGAGAGAGAGAGAGAGCGCTCCCCTAAAAAATGTTCTGGATCCGACAATGAGCTACCCGTAAACTTGTGAAGCCTGTTTGACATGCTGGTCAATATCTTGAGAGAGGAAAGTAATCAATTAGATAGTTATCAACCATACTAAGTGTATTAATAACCAAGAACTCTTCTGTCAAATAATATAAACAATTATGGTAGAATTATACAAACCTCTGCTAAAAGAAACAAATAAATGTTGTAAATTAAATTCTAGTTTTTGGATTTAAGAGTATTGAAGAGACATACAGATAACTTTAACAATCTCTAGTTCAATTAAACCTTGTAAATATTATTGTAAATAATTGTAAATATATTGAAATTCCTTGTTTGTAAAAGATCAATCCCGTCTTCGTTATGTCATTTTGTCTGGATGTTCTAGGGTCACCATAGTTATACACGAGTTATTCACTATAAATATCGCGGCACCCGCTGACTAGGATTCTGTCGGCCAATCGATATCAGGCAAGCCAATCGACATAGGTCGAGAGGTTAAGACGTCTGTACTAGTAAGCAGAAGGTCCTGTGTTTGAATCCCGTCCGAGTCGCCATTATTTTTTTTAGCGACACTCGGAAAGCACCGAGTATACACACATCGGTGTAAGGCAAAATTAAATAAATTTTGTTATTAGGTGTTCGGCTTTTCAGCCGAACAACTATTGTTATTGTTCCGTTTTTTCTTTTTTTTACTTCTCCTTCTTCTCCTTAACTCTTCTCTACATCGAAAGTGCAAGTTAACAATTTCACACAACCTTGAAACTTCACACATATAAAGACCTTATCATGTAGATGAATCTAGTTACGTCATGATAACGTCATCAGGTATCAAATTACAAGCCATTTAAGTTTTAAAAATGACCATTTGCTATCGACTGTATATCAAAATATACTAAAGCTATGATGTTCATAATCTGGGATCTGATAGATCAAGGCTTAGGCAACATTTGACAAGTTAACGTCAAAATCGTCTGACATTTGCTTCCGGTCGTACCAGAAGGTCAAAGTTTTGATTTGTTTTTTTTCTTCAAAATTCCTTTTCTGGGCCAAAATCCCATTGACTTAACACACACCAGACACTCGTGGTTCTGGGGCCCATTGTTTACAAACCGCAGAGACTGAGATCGTTATCTACTGGAAAACAGCTGGCGGTCTTCACGGGGACGTTTGCGGTGTCACAGGCTAAAGCTCTTGCAGGATAAAATATATTTTATAGATGTGTGGTTGGGCGTTTAAGCCAATAACGGATGCGCTACAATATTTCTAAAACCATAGATCGTATTAACTTAAAACTGCAGTGTCATTTTTGTACGAATGGAAAGGGCTGTTGAAAAAGACAATACCGAAAAGCTATTTCTTTGAAATGAGTAAGGCAACTTACTTTTGAAAACAATCTTAAGTCACATTTTAACAATGATCCCAATTGATGAGGACATCAATTACTGTCACTTCAGAACACCTTGAGTTTGTTCACAAACTCTGAATTTCTAGTTATAATTATGTTGTTATTAATGCAATAACAAAAATGATTACCAACTCGCAATTTGTTTGCCCCATATATATGATGTCTAAAGGTAGGGGTAAGGCTGTGCGATTTCATTTCAATCATGGATCCGCCACTTGCATGTAACCCCCATAACCCCCTCCCACTTCCTGCAGCGTAGCCAGGACTTTTTCAGTGGGGGGGGGGGGGGAACAGGGGGCATTGGTTTTCAGTGGGGGCCCAGGGGGTTTGAGTTTTTTCCCTTTTCTTGTCTGTTTTTTAGGGGCACTATGAGAATATTTCGTGGGGGAACCTGGGGGGGGGGGGCACATTCCCCAGGCCCCCCCGTGGCTACGCCGCTGCCCACTTCTAAATGGCGATCGACGCCCATGGTCGTGGAGATCGACGCCATGGTCGTGGAGACCTACAGTGATGGATAGTATCTGAGTCTGCGGACGGAGGTGCCACCGCGTTGGTTTAGTTGGCACACCCATGAGACACGGCTGAGGTCTGGACAAAAGTGGAATTGGATCGAAGCTATTATGTTTAGCACACAAGCTACAACGGCACGTTTATTCTTCCCTGTGTTAAACCCGACCCACCAATCATTTCTGACCGTGGATCACAAAAATTAACTATTGAGGGCTACCAGTGTGTATTAACACATTTTGCTAAAGGCGAAAGCCACGTGATGTGTGTATGTCCAACTTTGTTATTAATAAGGATTTTAGGGCTATTCAATTAATGAATTTTAATAATTATGGTATAATATCATGTCTCTAGATTATTTGATTCCCATTTTTATCATTTGGGACAAACAATCCCGTTTAAAATGCTCCTATGTTGCTATGAAGCGGAGGGTTTTTGCATAATTAGGTGTTCGAACGCGCAGCGCGAACACCTATTGTTTTTGTACTGTTTTTTTTATTTTTTACTTCTTCTCAGTGGCGACTGTCCGGCAACAAAGGCATCCTTGCTGAGCATTTACAGCCTTCAAACATAACACATAAACAGAACATATCAGGCAGACGAAACCGTTTGCTGTGACGTCATGATTACGTCATCAGGTGTCGAATTACGCTAAATCAAAGTTTAATATTTCAAAAATTCATATCTCATGAACCACAAAAGATATTTTCACAATCTTTGCATCATCTGAAAGATGTTGAATTATGTGATTTTTCGTTTTTAGACGTAACCCCAATCTGACCTCTCCTTCCGGTCGAAACCGGAAGTTGAAAATTTCAAAATTTCAAAAAATCATATCTCATGAACCATAGAAGATATTTTCACAATCTTTTTATTATCTTAAAGATCTTGAACTATGTCACATTTCGTTTTCAGACGTGACCCCAATCTGACCTTTCCTTCCGGTCGAAACCGGAAGGTTAAGTGAAACAATACGCTGAATTACTATTCCCTGTATGTACGAATAGACATATTGCGCGTGCACAGAATACGTACACACAGCAATATACGGAGTTTAATATTGGCCTACAACGTAAAGGCCTTGTCACACGGGGCAATTTTCGGGCAATTTTCAGGCAATAAAAGTTGCTGGCAATTATGAGATTGCTCGGAGATTGCCCTGTGTGGCATTTCATGCAATCCAGTGGCAATGAGTAGACTATACTAGCTGGCTTTCTACTTTGAGGCAATCTGTCGAGGCAATCTCCAATCACATTGCGTATCAGTGATCACGTGACATTTTATCACAAGCAAAACATTTTCAGCGGCGGCCATTTAATTCTCGTTTACATGAAAAAATACTGAGGAATTTTGCCGTTCTTATTAACTCCAAAGCAAAATACAAGAAAATAAAATGGGTTACCGAGAAGAGGAAAATATAATTGCATTATTAAGAGGTAAGTAGACATTATTTAGAGGTTTATTGGCCTAGAATGTGCGTTTGTAAAGTAGGCCTATCGTAGACATAATTATTGCATGCACAATCCAATGGAGGTTCGTGGCGGACGAAACTGTTGTACTGCATCTATTTCGTAAAAACTATACTGAGTCTACTCTTTCGCTGTTTTTGCAGTGTACCTACATGATTTTAAGTTTGCATTTTAACTAAGGATAATGACTGAGCATGGATAGATTATTGTCCAGAAAAAAGTTTAAAAACTGTGCCATGCAGTCCAAGTCAAAAGAGCATCGTAACTCGCCTACATATATGTACAGTACATATACATGTATGCAAATCCATGTAAATATATACATGTTCGTGTGTTGTTGTCTCTTCTGCAATTCTGCATGTTCTTCGTGTCAGCGAAATATATCCCTAACTCAACCTAAAGAGATGCTTTTACTTGATTAGTCTGCTAGTTGTAGCCACAAAATTGTCATAGGGGCACCTGTTTTTCTGAGCTAGGTTACATTTGTTGTTTTGTTATTATTAAGCATAAAAAGTCTGTCCCTCTATGCTTTAAAGAAAGGTCAGGTCTTATAACATAAAAAAAGAAAACTAATAAATGAAGAAAAAGCTGCAGAGGGATGAGTTAATATGAGTTTTAATTGGAAAATAAACATGCAGGTGTGTTGGTGGACAACATGTGTACACCAATTATAGAGGGCATTCTCTTACTGGAGTAATACATGTTGGCCTTTCCCCATTCAGAATTTATTTTTTCACAGAATCATTTGAACATTTATTTATATTTTGTATTTTAGCTCTCCAGTATGCCGAGTAATTGGAATTAGATGCAATGGCTGGCATCAGTGAGAATCAGTTCAACAGCCTAGAAAGCATCTAAAACACAAGCCCCAAGGTAACCAATAAATCTGTGGTACAATTATTGTAAATGTGCGTGAGGGTGTGTGTGTGTGTGTGTGTGTGTGTTCAAGCACTGGCCGCGTTATGGGGGCAGAGAACAAAAGAGGGATCCGGAATTACTTAGCTGTGGGGACATTTTGTGTGTCCCCACAACGTTTTTAATCCCCAAAATCCTTTGTATTTTGTCCCCACAACGCCCCGTGCGGGAATGTGTGTGTTTTGTGTTTTTTCTGTGTGTTTTGTTTGTTTGTTAATTTTTTTTAACCTTGTACGCGTTACCAGTACAAATTACCCATGGCTGTCCTTTCAGTGCAATTTTGAAGCCAATCAGAGACACCTTTTACAGGCTCATTGATGAAGTTCCAATAATTTTTGGTAAATGCCAGATGACGAAATAGTCTAATCGTTAAGTTGCCAGACTTCGGTATTATCGACCCGGGTTCAAATCCCAGCGGTGCCATATGACGTTTTTTCTTTTTCATTTAAAATGGTTATGCAACCACTTAAGTAGTTTAAAATTCAACTCAAAGTAACGAAAGGTATTGGTGGCGCAACCCGCTGGTGTTGGGTTTGGTGCATGAGTCCCAGGTTCGAATCCCAGGGACGGCACTATTTTATTAGTAAATGATTACGCACTCACGATTCATTTAAGTAGTATTAAATTCAACTCCAAATACCAACAGGATAAATGGCGCAAGCCGTTAGTCCACTGGGCTGTCAATTGCGGCAGTTCCAGGCTGGTACGTCCGGGTTCGAATCCTGCTCCTGACACATAGAGACATGGCAGCTGCTGGCTGCGGCAATGGCTTGGGGACCGCCATGTCTCTCCCCCGAAGGTTTGAGCGTGGAGGAAATGTACGGACGGGAGGGAATAAGGAGGGACCGGGAGGGTAGCGACCTCCCAGAAGGGTGCTATGGTGATCATCATGCCGGGGTGTCTCGGACTTTGAGTCATCCGAATACCTGGTCGACACTCTGACTAACTCTCCGCACTTTTTTACAATAATTATTATAATTTTTTTTTCAGATACAAACATTCTGTTGCGTCTCTATTGTGTCTCTCCAACAAGTAGGAGGCATTTTAAAAAACAAATCCATTTTTAGGCCAAATTTGGCAAAAACCACGTTTTTTTTCGGTCTGCAGAATAAAGCCAGTTATAGTCTATTTGGGCCAATTTTTAATTTCACTATTTCACTCAAATTGTTCATAAAATTTGGTCTAAAGGTTGGTAAGATAGGCCACTCAAATTACCACAAATGTGTTCTAGGCACTCTGTTACGTCTCTCCAGCAAGTATTAATCATTTTGAAAAAATGTCATTTTTAGGCCAAATTTGGAAAAAACGACAAGGGGTACCCTTGTCGTTTTTTTCACCTCGAAAAAAAAATGTCTCCGATTGGCTTCAAAATTACACAGAATGAACCAATGTGTCTGCAGAATACAGCCACCGAGTTACAGCCTGTTTGGACAAGTTTAAAATTTTGAAATTTTACCTATATTATTTCATAAAATATTGATTTTCTTAAAAAGTTGGAAAGTTGGCAAAAACCATGTTTTTTTTCGGTCTGCAGAATAAAGCCAGTTATAGTCTATTTGGGCCAATTTTTAATTTCACTATTTCACTCAAATTGTTCATAAAATTTGGTCTAAAGGTTTGATAGGCCACTCAAATTACCACAAATGTGTTCTAGGCACTCTGTTACGTCTCTCCAGCAAGTATTAATCATTTTGAAAAAATGTCATTTTTAGGCCAAATTTGGAAAAAACGACAAGGGGTACCCTTGTCGTTTTTTTCACCTCGAAAAAAAAATGTCTCCGATTGGCTTCAAAATTACACAGAATGAACCAATGTGTCTGCAGAATACAGCCACCGAGTTACAGCCTGTTTGGACAAGTTTAAAATTTTGAAATTTTACCTATATTATTTCATAAAATATTGATTTTCTTAAAAAGTTGGAAAGATAGGCCAATCAAATTACCACAAATGTGTTCTAGGCACTCTGTTACGTCTCTCCAGCAAGTATTAATCATTTTGAAAAAATGTCATTTTTAGGCCAAATTTGGAAAAAACGACAAGGGGTACCCTTGTCGTTTTTTTCACCTCGAAAAAAAAAAATCTCCGATTCGCTTCAAAATTACACAGAATGAACCAATGTGTACATATTACAATAAATGTGTTATTTGAGGGTTTATTTACAATCAGGAAAACCACCAGTTCCAAAAGTGCCTTGAATTTTTTGCCAAAAATAATGATGGTTGAAATGTATTTAAGCCAATCTGCCTAATTAAGTACACAAAAGAGTTTGACAAAGTCTTATTATTATCCCAGTTAAATTTAACACAGTTAACAGACATTTCTTAAAGATTATCCTGAAATGTACATGTTAATGAATAGTTATAGAAACCCCATTGCATTGAATACTGGTTTTGTGTTACACAATGCTTTGTTACAACTACATGTATGGGCATTGTTCATTGAGAGTTTCATATAAAAGGATCACAGTCATTATGAGGGATTTCATTTGTATAATACTTGTATATTTCTTTTATTAATGTTTGTTTTTTCTTAAGCAACATATTCTTGTATTTATTTAAATTCTAGTTAGTTGAAATTTGATGTTATTTCTGTTAGTAGGGTGTGGGTTGTATTCAATAAGCAAACATTGTTTTTCACCCTAACCCTAACCCTAACCCTAACCCTAACCCTAACCCTAACCCTAATCAGGGTCGTAAATTCGCGACCTCGGCAACTGCCACTTTTATGGTTATGGTTAGGGTTAGGGTTAGGGTTAGGGTTAGGGCCACCTTGGAAAGCAGTGTTACTCACTGAATGGTGCTACCCTGAATAAAGAAAGCTTAAATAAATAAATTATGTAGCCATTTTGGATGCTTAATTTTGATATTCAAAATGGGAAATGTGTTGACTTTTACAACAAATGTAAAAAGAAAGAGTTAAAATGGCTGCCCCCCATCAGCCAATGGTAGGGCAAGATAAGACGATGTTATGTTTGATGATCGGTTGATGGTTGGCATAGCTCATGATTTTACATTGTTTCATAAATTCACAATGTTTAAAAAGCAACATTTTGCTTGCACTTTTTGTTGAAGTACTAGTTCCTTCAGGATTCAAAGAAAATTATTTCATAAAAAATTCAAAGTTAAAGATGACTAAACTACTAACAATTTAATATATAATCAGTTGTTTACCTCACAGCATGTGTCAATCATATATTCTAATTATTCATTTAATTATATTTGTAAATGAACATGTTTATGAAAAACAAATTCTTATTCAGTATTAAAGGTAATTATACATATAACATTGATTGAAAGTTCCCCTTTCTTGAAAAACAACTGTTACTTAGCAGTTGATTCAAATGAAGATTAAATCCTTCTCTATTTACTTCAGTGATAAAGTAGGTTTACTTTTGAATTCAGATGACTGGAAGATTGAGCCATATCCAAGACAAAGATAATCTAACAACATATAACTTCATACTAGTGACGAAACATATGGTTGTGTAAATGTGTTATTGATTGATTTCAAAATGTATCAGATATTTATGAATAATTCATTTGTATTCATAGCTTATGAATAATTAATGTATATTAATGGTTATGGATAATTCATTTGTATCTGTTACTCGTAATTTGTATTTAAAATACTTCATTTATTATGAATTAAGTTACAAAATGAATTTAAAAACAACTGAATTATTCTCAAATACTTTGGAAAAGTCAACATTGAATGATTGTTTCTTAAATCAATTATTCAAATATTATCCCTCCTGTCTATATGTAATTCTGCCTTGAGATACTTTGTGCTTCATTCAGCTTTGTAAATGTTCATAAAAGCTGCACAATTGTAAAAAGATGCGAAGAACAGAATGTTACATTTGATCCTAAATTGGAATTTGTATTTGTTCTGCTTTTTAGCAAGGGGTTAATGAATACATGTATACATCAGATTACACACAAAGTCACACATACAGCACATTCCACGCATAAAGTGTACAGACTTTACATGTCTGCATTATTTCTTATAATAAAGCTTTTGATGAAATGATAATAGTATAAAATACAATTTAAAATATGGGATGATATATTCACATGTGCTTCCCATCACTTATTTTTTAATATTGCAGTTTTTGGGAATTGAAATGTACTGATTTTTTACACATTGTAAAAATAAATATAATGTTTACTTGAATTACATTTAAGTGTTGAATGTTAAAACAAATTTGTGGTAAATTGTTTCATTGTAGTATTGAAGTTAAGCTACGACTAGATTTGTTTTCACAGAGCGACATCGTGGCTCAATCATATTGAGGCTCAACAATAGACTGGTGCTTTTCAAAAATTAAATGTGGTGGGTGGTGATTTGATGTTATGGAACCAGACAAACAGATTCAGTTTGCTACAAGTAAAGTTAAAAGATGTAGACAAGCAATGGTAGACTTTGGGGTCACTAGAGGGCAGCAGACCGGTCCTTTTTCTACTGTTTATATAATTCTGGCGCATGTGTGAAATATCAAGAACAATGGAATAGTTTCTGCTGCCACCAAGTGTTTTAAAGTCTCGCATTGCTCCAGAGTGCATTCATTTGCTAACAATTGACCTTTGTATTTTCAGAGGTCACCTGTGTACTTCTCAGAGGTCACTTAATCAAAATAATAAGCTGAAACATCGGTTCTGTGTGTTTGTTTTCAACCAATGCTACAAAACTTGATTTCAGGAATGTCCCATCCTAACTAAAACACCGAGTCGATGCCAAGATCAAGATGCCCCATCCTAACTAAAATACCTAGTCGATGCCAACATCAAGATGCCCCATCCTAACTAAAATACCTAGTCGATGCCAACATCAAGATGACTGCATTAAACCATCCTCTTTTTTTTTAAAGCCAACTCTTTCCTAAAAATATATACTGTTATGATGTAGTGAATTATGCCTATGCTAATAATGGGTTAGGATTGAATTGTACACACATATCTAATATAATTTTATGTATTGTGTTTACCAGGTTTTTCTTGGATGTCGGAACAATATAAATGCCATATAAAAGCGCAGGTTAAACCTCATATTTTCTGTCTCATCAAGCTGTTTATTTTATCCATCTCTGGATCATCTTACCATATAATTTTAAGATTAAAATTAGTTGATACCTATATACTTTTACAGTGTCACATAAAGTAGGTGATGTATGGTCCATTGTTTCTTCCATGGCTACTTGTATTCCCCTTGTAGTGAGGAAGTTAATCACCTTAAAATCAAACATTTCACAAATTGATTGTTGGAAGTATGCCAGAAGTTCCAGAATGAGTGTTACTGATGGGCTCATAATTCTACTTTTGGCAATACATAGATCTGTGATTTTATTGAAAGAGTAGATGTAAACAAGCATTTGAAATTGAAATCATTTATTTATTATCTTCCAGCGTAAGAAGAAACGAAAACCACCCAAAGTACAACGTGACTCACAAGATGTGGTGAATAGAGGAACCCAACACACTAGAAGTTACCACTGCAGTGAAATACCCTGATGTGTCCATTATTCAGAAAGAACAGTCGTACTTTTAACAAAATGGTCAGAGCACAGACCAGATTAGAAGTTTTTAAGATTGTCAACACTCAGCATTGCACCTTTGGTAAAAACTATTCTGAGACGCCCAAGCATATTTTTTTGGTAAATTTAATTTTGTTTAAAATGTGGCTTGAATTTGAAATCGGGTGAAAAAGGTTTTCAGGCACAGCAGTTTAAATACAAAATTAATTACTTTTGATTTTGAGGCAAGAGATCCAGATTGTGCAAATGGAATAATGTGTATAAATTTTTAATCGAAAAGCATCAATGAACTTCCCACAATGATTGTTTAATAACCAAAAAAGAGTCTAGAAAAAAAGAGTCTAGAACAACACAATGGTAAGTATTGTTTTCCCAAATTGTTGGGTATTTACTTCTAAATATTGGTTTGGTTAGCCGGTTAGCAAATTTCTAAATGGTCAGTGAATTTTGTTTCATTTTAATTAATGTAATAACCAAATTATGTTTCATTATCATTAATAAATAAATAAATTAAAAAAATTAAGGCCTACACGTTTTAAGCATTATTCTGGTACAGAACCTTAAAACTTAACACATAGACCTTAACATGTAGTTGTATCCTCGGTTGTGATGTCATGGTTAAGGCATCAGATATCGAATTACACTAAATCAAAGTTTAATATTTCAAAATATCATATCTCATGAACCACAAAAGATATTTCATTACTCTTCTCGATGAGACTTATTGAACAAAAAAACATAGTTCCAAAATTCACACAGCCTTCAAATTTAACACATACTTATACCATAACATGTAGTTGTCAATAAATTTATGACATATAGTTTCAGGTAAAGTTGTGATGTCATGTTGACGTCATCAGATAGCGAAATACACTAAAATTTTAATATTTCCAAAAATCATATCTCATGAACCACAAAAGATATTTACACAATCTTTACATCATCTTACAGATCTTGAATTATGTAATTTTTCGTTTTTAGACGTGATCCCAATCTGACCTTTCCTTCCGGTCAAAACCGGAAGTTGAAAATTTCAAAATTTCAAAAAATTATATCTCATGAACCATAGAAGATATTTTCACAATCTTTTTAATCATCTTAAAGATCTTGAACTACATGTATGTCACATTTCGTACACAGACATGATCCAATCAGACTTCTCTTTCCGGTCGAAACCGGATATGGTATATGCCTTCAGTGGACGAAATTACTATTGACATGTGACCTTTTTAAAAATATGACTGATGACGTCATCACCTATCATTGCCCTTTTGTGGCAACATAATCTCAAAAGTCATAGGAAATTTGAATATGACTTCTGCGAATAAAGTGATTGATAGTGACATCTTATATTCTCAAAAAATGTTTGATAACATCATCAAAGTTCAGAGCGCCCCCTATAGTGGCATTTTTTTTTAATTGAACCAAAGCAAGTACTACTAACGTTATTTTTTCATGATCATGAGGAAGTTTCATTGTGTCATATAATTATATGACCTTCAAATCACCTGTTCTGACCTTTACTTCCGGTCCAAACAATTAGACCAAAGTCAACACATTCTAATGCAAAATTGATATATTTTTTGAATATGAAATTGATATTGAAATAATAAAATATGATACACCTTTGCAAAATATGATATTGACATCATCGTTGATAATTTGATTGAACCGGAAGTTGACTCGAACACCGTGTGTTTGTTCAAACAAACACTTAAGCTCTAG
This sequence comes from Zoroaster sp. YZ-2022, assembly GCA_029582265.1. Lineage (NCBI taxonomy): Eukaryota > Metazoa > Echinodermata > Asteroidea > Forcipulatida > Zoroasteridae > Zoroaster > Zoroaster sp. YZ-2022. Next base: position 4,896,323 of record CM055818.1, on the reverse strand, counting down.
TTATTTTTGATTTATTTATTTTGGGGGTGATTTGTTTTCGGAGGGGAAATGTATATCCCTGTTACGGCATAATTCAGTTGTAGTGGGTGCCGGTAGAGGGTGCTGTGAGATAAGGGAGGGATTCAGATTGAAGCGTGAAATTATAGGCGTGTTCGCACTGGACTTTTTTTTGGGAAGGTTTTACCGAGACGATGGTAAAATGAAAAATGGTTAAATTTAACCTCTGTCCGCACTTGGACTTTCGACACGGGAAAATTTTACCGAGACCGTGGGAGAAGTAACCGAGCTGTCAGTATAATGACTCATGAGGGCGCTTTGCGTGACCTTTCTACGTTGACCCGGTTGACCCAGAAAACTTGCCACATGCACATGCATTAAATGCGCCTGGCCCGCCCCCACCGTGCGGTGGTAATGCTGCGCATGCGTGGCGTCCTGTGTAGCACGACCTTGCGCTCGGGCCGGATGTATGCGCTTTCCGAGCCGGTTTTAACAACGCAAAGCGCATGCGTGGTGTCCTGTGTAGCACGACGTTGCTCTCGGGCCGGATGTTCGTTTTCCTGAGCCGCTTTTACCGACTCACTCCGCACTGGACTTATCGTCTCGGGAAAAGTTACTACACTGGGAAGTTTTTCCTGGGCAGCAGTTGGCCAGTAAAAGTAACCGCTGGACTCAGGAAAAGTAACTGAGAGGAAAACGTCCTAGGCTGTCCGCACTGGACTTAAAATGGGAAAAGTACCCATCGTCTCGGTAAGTTTTACCAAAATAAGTCCAGTGCGAACACGGCTTAAGTCTGTCATGACTGTCAGTGTGCCGCGTTGTTCGAAAGCTTACATTTGTTTTAACTAAATTCATTTGGACAGCTCTACAAGGACAGAAAGGGTCTTTACAGTTTTCTGTGTGCGTTTTAGGTGGAATTAACTGTGTAAGAGCCATTTTTGTTTTGTACTTCTTCTTTTTTCTTCGAACTATCGATGTCGTGGAACTGTTTATCTCGTATATAATTTAACGTACATTTCATGTCGTATAGTTTGCTGCTGTGATAATTCTTTGTGTAGTTCGATATTTGTTGTGACACGAACTACACGTTCAGAACTATTAAGCAGCATACAGGGATTGTGTACATGTGTGTATGCCAGTCAACTCGCCCCCAGCAAACTCGCCCCTTACAAACTCACCCCCTGTTGATACTACAAACTCGCCCCTCACAACGTCACTCTCCCGACAAAGTCACCCCCCCCCCCCCTGACAAAGTCGCTCCTTGGCAAAGTTGCCCCTTGGCAAACTTTCCCCCTGAAAACTCACCCCCTGTAATTTGTTGACGCATTTCACACTATTAAGACTGGTTTAATAAGAGAGAAATTAAAACATTATTATAATAAAGGCAGGATGTACAGGGACAAAACTATTTTAATGAATCCAATTATTTTATGTCTTTTATAACTCAGTGGTAAATAATTTGGCGCTATGAGACTGATTTAATATAAGAGAGTAAATCATGGGATCAACATTTCCCATCCACCTTGTTTCTTTCAGGACCTGAACTACCACCTAAGCCCTGGGCCCCACTGCAAACCCAACTCCGTCGGCACCCAGTGTGGTTCCTCCTCTTCCTACCCGGCACCCTCCACTCCTCTACCACTACTGCCACCGTCCCCAACCCGGGTCGGTCCCCCCCCACC